>VZTR01003745.1:1939019-2029081 GCA_013400775.1 Chaetops frenatus
AATAATACACGTGTGAAAAGGAACATCTTGGTGAGTTGTGGCAGCATTATTGCTGTTCACGGTCAGTTTAGTGTCTCAACAAGAGTGGTGGGGGACCCCAGGCGTGGCTGTGCCAGACACAATGTGACTCCAAAGTAAGACAATGCCGGCTCTCAGCCCCAGCAAGGACAAGTTGCAACAGGTGGAGAAAAGCGGACAAAGGCAGGGGGTGGAAGGAAAAGTTGACAGCAAAGCCGACATGTCATGCATATTAAACAGCAGGCTTGGGATTCCTTTCAACTCTCCCTAAGGATCAGGGTCTTAGCCCCGGCACCCTGGCCAGCAGCCAACTCAAATAATGATATTTTCCTTACCTAAATTCCTCTTGGGCTTCCAACAGCGAGAGATGGGTCTTTTAATCCCAATGGGTGATGCTTTGCCCTTGGGGTTCCACAGCCTTTGCACTCTTCCCTAGGGAATGGCCTCCTGGAATTGTCTGGGAATGTTCCTCCTTGCATCTTTTAAATCAAGGGGGAAAAAAATAATAACCTCTAGATCACAATTTCGATTTCTGTTCAGAGGTGTTTGCTACAAAGTCCCCTGGGCATTGAAATCTGCTTTAGTTTCTGAAAAGACAGTTAAAGTTTATAGTCCTCAGGACTGAACCATGAACTGTGTGCTTTAAAATTGCCCAAAATTGCTTTTCTTGTTTCACTCACTTTTCTTCAGAAGGCTAAACTTTGAAACTTGAGCACATTATCTATTTATCCCTAAGTAATTACTAAAGCATCCTGAATCCTCTCTGAATGCAGTTTGTTAGATAACTACATCTTCAATGAGTATGAGGGAAAAAATATCAGCAGAAACCCACTTTGGTCATTTAATGGACCTGGTGGAAGAAATGGAGAATCTGGTGGAACTTGAAAACTTCCTGGCTCCATGTGCTACTTGGTCCTTCCCCAGATGAAGCTTCTTCCAAGGACTTGTTTGAGGGTTTAAAGTTTGTCCCTGCAGAGGACTGGGAATTTCTGTGGCAAAAACTTCCTGTCTGAGGCTGTTGTTTCTCTGAGGAGGGAGAGGATGGGCACTAGGGCACAGACACATGGATTTGCATGGTTTTGGCAGGTTAATAAAATAAGAAAAAGAAAAAGCCAGAAATTTATTAGTTGAAAACCTTGTTTAGATGTCCTAGAAAAAGGCACCGTAATTACAGGTAGTGCTGAGAGGAGCCTGTGGGAATTTTCTGTCTTCCTCTCTAACACATGAAGGGGATGGAAGGTTGGGACATCATATCTTGGGATGCAGAGAGAAGTTTTCCTGGCCTGGCCATGTTTATTGAGGGCTGGATTCTGTAGTAGCTTATGGAGCCCTTCATCCACAGAGGGTCACCTCTTTGAAAAGAGGGTTAATTAACAGGCTGCCCAGGACACTGGTGGAATCACCATCCCTGGAAGTGATCAAAAAAGGTGTGGACATGGCCCTTGAGAACATGGTTTGGTGGTGAATGTGATGGGGGTCCTGGCTTGACAGTTGGACTCAATGATCTTAGAGGTCTTTTCCAAACTTCATGATTCCAATTAGAGCCACAGAAGTGGGAAATCGCTCCATTTCTTTGTTAGATCTGATGAGGTCTGAATTCTTTCCCCTTCCCAGACCATTTATTTCAGTTAAATGTGAAGTTCAAAGCCAAATGATGCTATATAGGGACTATTATTATATTACAATGTTAGTGTTATGTATAGGTCAGTTTTATTACTTTTAATAAAGCCAAGAAATATAAAGCAGTAATGTATATTAGTGCAGCATTACCAATGGCAACAATTAAAACAGAAAACAAGATGAAAACTAGCTGCAAATATGCAGTTTCCTACTGCAATGTTAATTTTGTCACTCTGCGTCTTGTATGTTCATGGCATTTATTTTTATTACATCAAGAGGAATGCAGTCAGCTTCAGGAACTGAAAAAAAAAGCAGGAAAAGAAAATGCAGCATGTTGGGTTTGGAGAGCAGAATCACTCATCTGGACTGCAGGGACTAAATTTATTTTTTTACATATTTGTCATCTCATGTTTCTCTGCCACATTAAGTATAGGTATGATCTCTTCTCAAAGCTTAGGAAAATACTGATTCAGCAACAAAGAAGTAATAATATTGGCATTTGGGAAACCAAACATGCCAAATTGAGAAACAAACTGTGTCACTTCTCCTGATAATAGAAGATTATATTGCACTCAAAATCACAACTGGCTGTGACTAGTCCTAAAAAAAAATTACATTTTTTCCTGAATTTGAATATCTTGTTTCCATCAATTATAATATAATGTTTCCTTAATTCTTTGTTTTATTTCTACTTCTCTCTTGAAAATACTTCCAGAGTTTACTATTTGGGCTGAAAAAGCATATTTTTTAAATTGGGCATATCCAACTTCCATATAAACATTTGGCAGGGAAACCCATGCATGTTCACTTAATTCATTTTTATTGAACCAAGTCCAGATTTTTAGCCAGGAAAAAGTTAGATATTAATCATATCTGAGCAGGATCATTAAATTTTCCTTTACCTACTGGAGCAGCAGGGTCATTATAGAACCATGAGAAGTTAGCTCACTTATTAATCTTTACAATTACATAAAAGTGATCATTTTTATAGTACTTAAGAGTAACTCCAACCCATTACGTGAAGAGTATGTGGGAATATTGCAATGTATAATATAATGTATTATTATAGATGTGACCTGTGACTCATTGGTCTGCTCACTGACACACAACTCCCTGGAAAAGTTATCTGTTTGAGCTTGGATAATCTTTAATTGTTTCACACTCCTTGTGCTCATTTATGTGACATACCAGTAAATAGAGAGCTAGTCACTGAGTTATTAATTACCTCATTATTACTTAATTATCGCCATTGCATACTTCATTTTTATGGGGAATTATATCATAAAAGAAGGTATTTTATGCTGCCCACCACAGTTAAGTATGAATGACAGCGATAGCTAATGTAGGATTGAGTTAGTTAAAGAAAATCAATCAGAAATCCTCACTATAGATTACTATCCAGTTTCTTCTGCCTTTTCCAGCTAACACTTCTCATCCTTGACTTTGAAACCCAACAGTTTAAACTCAGTTCTTGTTTCAGTGGACTAATCCCCTTTCATAAATCATGTTCAAGTGCTGAAATAATTTGCACATCGTTTAAAGAGTATTTGCTTTGAAACATTCACCTCAAGCCCTTTTGTATATCCTTTCTCTCTAAAGATTTGTAGTATTTGTTTTGTTCTCTGAGGTATAAAAGACCTGGGTAAACTTTATTCCTGTTGTTTCAAGATTAGTGAAATAAAATGCATATTTATTCAACTGGGACTGAAAGGAGCTTTAGTAAAGACGATCATACATACGACCCAGGGGAATGTTATAATACAAAATGTCTGTCTTAAAATCTCTCTAGGTTTGCTCAAAACACTATTGAAGGACTTAAGTTTAAAGAAAGAAAAGGAAAAGGTTACAAATCCATATTTCTTCTTTGTTCCAAAGAAGGGAGAGACACCACATATTTCTCTTAACAAAATAAACTCCTACATGTGCAGTCTAGATGGATTTGATATGGAGGCAGGTAGAGACTGGATATCATGATTGCTTTAAGTCTTCTCCTAGTGAACCACAGATACTGACACAGTCCTTAAGACGGCTGCATTTTGGAAAAGTTGCGGGTTTTTTTCAGAACCACATTTGCTTCAGAAAAAGCAATCACAGAGAAATCATGAGATTTTGGGCATCATTGGAGCCAAGCAGTTGGGCTTTTTTCTGTGCACTAAGAGTGAGCTGGACTCCTGCAATAAGGAATCTCTACTCTGACTCTGCCACTTCCAAGCCAACTACCCAACACATCTTGCACTGCTTGGGTGCAGTCTCGTAGTTCCATAGCAAGTAGATCTTTCTTTACATTAATAGCAAGATTAAGGTTTTATGTACAAAATGCCACAATTTTTGAAGTTTAAAGCAGCACACAATGCAGACAGCTACCTCTGCTCGACCTTGCATCACCATGTGTCAGTAGATCTCCAGTTTTTTGCATCTCCATACTTTGCCTCCACAGGGAAGGAATAGAGGCTGACAGCAGATAACACCTAAATAGGTGGAGGCGTTCTCACTGCAACAGGGAATATTTTAGACTACAGTCTTTGGAGAGAGGTCAGAACTAGAGCAAGTGAGCAGGACTTGCTGAACTTTGCTATCCAGGAAGAGCCAGTCCAGTTTTCTATCACTCCTGGGAGCATAATTTTGAACTTTTCATGGTATTTATTGAAACAAGTACCTCTATTGGAATGTTTTTGCCAGAAAAAAAATGATTCTTACACTGTACTGTATCCTGAGGTTTCACTGTTATTTCTAACTAATCTAGATGCATTCCTCATGATATTTTGGGATGAATGTGACAGAAATAAGGAGATTTTTAGGTTATAAAAGTCTAAATTAAGCTCAGTTAGACAGACTGTACGTCAGGCTCTAGACAGGAATACCTACTTCCCAGACTCACCTTTTTCCCTGTGGTGAAACCACTTATATATTTGGACCTTTGAGCTAGGAGGATCTATTTGACTTAAATTGTGACATCCAATCCTAAATATTTAAACATCAACTCAAAGGTACTTTCTCCTGGAGCGGGCATGTTAATGGAATTAAAAGCGGATGTGTTTTGTAGGATCTCCTATTTGCTCCACTGCTGGGTAAAGAGATCCTGCCTCTGAAAACCAAAGGGTGGAACATCACTGAAGGGTTAAATGCTGTATTGTTTCTCAATTAAGTAAAAGGTTCCAACTAGCTGGCTTTAAATATTGATGCTGAAGAGAGAGCTATGACATATGAGCAGCTCCTCTCACCACCGAGGATATTTGGCTCCATTTAATTAATTCCATTGGCCATTGTCTTAAGTGCGCCCAGGATTCACCCAAGAGGAATTCACTCGTGTTACTGTTATTGAAAAGTGTAACACAGCATTATCTGCCTCAGACAGACTTTTTGTAGCATTGAATCAATTCCCCAGTTCTTGAAAACAACTACCTCATTTGATTCCTTTCATAATTAATGAAATTCGGTAGTAATGCTTTTGCCCCTCAGCTCAGGCTGGAAAAATGTTCCAAACTTCAGTTTTCAAGCTGAAAGCACTCTAATTTTCAGCCTAAATGGACTTGTGGTACAATTGTGCTCTTGTGGCAGCATTTAGCCTGCTCTTCCTTTTCAGCAGTTCTTTTCTGCCTCAGGTGTAGCACCCTCTGCTTGGGCTGGTAACTAGGCCAGCCAAGATTGTGTAGTCTTTCCTATGATAGGGTGCTGCTTTTCTTTTTTTTCTGATCATCTCAAACAACACTTTTCTGAATCTCTCTCCCTTTCAGACAGTGTTTCTTGCACAGATATTCAAAGTTAGGTCTTCCCACAGACTTGGAAAGCAGCATTCAGTTTCCCGTATGGAAATGGCTCACCTGATGCAGTGTAGGAATTGTATTTATCTCTTTCATTGCCACTTTATTAGACATAAAAAGTAAACAACCAAGATATGAAGATTCTGCTGTCCTTTAATCTCTTGCATCCAATGCATTCATTGTGAAAACCAAAGAGTAAACCTGCCTTAAGCCTTTTCATAGCATATAAAATATGTTCCTACACGTGATAAACAGATTTTGTAATTAATTTTTAAGGTGTTCAGTTTAAACAAAGAAGTAACATTCTTATAAAACTGAGCAACTCTTTTCAAACAGTACATTTAAAATAAATGAAATGAAAACATCTAGAAATACCCCTGTGCTAATACATTTGAAAAAAAAAGCCCTTTGGAGACGAAAAGGGATTATCATAGAATTATCCTGAAATTCACGAAGACACTTTGTACAGAAAGTAGAAATCATTTTAAAAGCACACAGGTATGGAGCCCTACTAGGGAAAGCTTTTCAGTTAATATATTTTGCAATCACATAGTGATAGTACATTTTATAGTCACTTTTGCTGAGGGAGGCTCTTCTTCAGGCCAAGGACTCAGAGCCCAAGGGAAGGTGGCCAGATGTGGGCAGGGCAGAACAGGAGGGCAGCCAGGTGCATGTTGGATCATTTGCCATTTGGCAAACTTTGGGGCACAATCTTCTAAGTCGGAGCAAGACAACCCTTTTCTTGGTGGGTGTAATGAAAGGCTTCATTCAAGGTGCAGGAAATCATGGTTTGATCCATATTACTTCATGCTCACTATTTCTAGGACAGACTGCCTGTGACCTATTCAGAAAAGGCCTTTTTTTTCTATTTTTCTCAGGAGTCCATTGGCTCCTGAGCAGCACACAAATTTTCTCTTGAGAAATGATACTGAAAGGACCAGAAAGGTGACTAAAAATTAAGCAGTGCAGGTGCTGATCTCAAGATCACAGTTTGACTGTCTTCTATCCAAGCCATTGAAAGATACATTCACTGAAACCAAACTCTTTGTCTCATTTCTTTGGCTTCAAAGGTCAGAATTTCCGGCAAAAATATTCTTTGTACATATATTTGTGTGTAAACACATATAATAATCTCTTCCTTTTCTATTTAAAATCAAAGGTGATTATTTTCAGGTGTTATAATGTTTCTACCTTCCTTTCTTCCTTTGAAAGTATTTAACTTGATGTGTTTGAATGAAAATCAAAAGATGGCACTAAAAATTAATGAATAAATGATGAAAACACTGCAACACCTGGATTGTTATACAGTGTTATCTGAAGATCACTCAATATGATAGATCAAGGATAGAACTGATATTAAGGCACAATTACAAGCAGTGGGATACTTGTATTGTTGTTGTAACTTTGCTTTTAATGCAACTACACTTCCGTAATTTCTGAACTGAAATTTAAAGACTGGCTTAAAATATATTTTGTCTTGGCATCTGATGGTTTGAATTTGGACTTCAGTTATGAGTAAAGCAAATTTTTTCTGTTATTTTCCTGGGTAGCTTGAGGGATGGAGGCACAAGAAAAGGTGAAGGAGAGGCTTAAGAAGAGATGGTTGAAATGTGGTGACATGGGGAAAGGGAAAGAAAATTAAAGGATCCTGAAACACCATAGTTTGCTGCAACATTTATCTGAATTTGGGTTCTTTTGGGGTACTGTAGCAGACATTGCCTGTTGAATGAGAAATGGTGTCAGGCAAGGCAGAACAGTGGTCTCATCTTTTCTAATAGAGTTTTTTTAAAAAATAATTTCTAATTGGTGAATGTGAGAATGGAGAAGATCCATTAGACTTTTACCTTCTGTTATCAATAACCCACAAGGAGAATGGTGTTTGAAAGCAAATTTTTGATCTGGTGAGTTGTAACCCAGAAAACTAAGTTAGCAGAATTCACCTTTTCCAAAAAATCATTTATTTGGAATTCATTTGTAGCTGTCCCTGCTCAGGTTACAGGTCATGCACAGTAATGAAACTTTCTAATTCTGTGACAGAATATTCATAATGTCTTTAAAATACTCGGCTAGATAATGGTCCCCAGGATCTGGACAGCAAGACTTCAAAAGGCAGAGCTCTCTGATCTCCAGTTTCCTTATTCTCTCTAAGCTTGGAAGGTTTCAGCTATCAAGTTTTATTGGTTGATAGTCTAATTGCATTTGTATTATCTTTCCCCTTAATATTATTTTCTTTTCTCTGTATTGGATTTCATCCAAATATTACTGCGACCATGAAGCAGTTTTCTAAAATGTTTTTCTTTTGCTTTGATGCTTAACTGCTTTACACGTGAGTGCTGCAATAAGGTGCAGGTTTCTGATAATGGTTTTCCTTCTGTGATGAAAAGTTTCTACAATCTCCTGTACTTTGCTTATATTTGATAGAGCCCTTCAGTTTGAGGCTTTTCATGGACAAGATAAGGTTTGGTTAAACATGTGAACTTTTGAATGTTTATCTGAACTAGATTCGACCCCTGAATTTGTCCATCATTAGTTATTTTGCTTTTCTTTTTCGAGACTAAATTATGCTATTAAATATGTTCTAAAGTAGGTTAAGCCCCTGTGTAGTTTGTCAGCTGGAACATTAATTTTAAAACAAAACAGTCTTCTATTGGCTCTTTTTAACATTTTGTCTGAATTTTGACCATGGCTGGTCAAACAGAGAGTCAGTGCACCCATGAAAACCCCACATGCAGCTGATTGAAGTGTCTCAGGATTGTTGTGATGACTGGCCTGATTTTATTTCAGGAAAATATCCTGATAATTAGTAACTATTTGCCTGCTCCAGCCTCTTGTTCCAGTGCAGCTGTTCTGGAGACTGGATAAAGTACCAAATGTCACCACATGCCCTGTAATACCTCTGGAGGTGTCCCCCTCTGAGTCCCTGCACAAGGGCCAGGCAGACTTGAGGCCCCAGCGACAAAACATACAGCTAAATAAACCAGCAGCTCCTTTCTTTCTGGACTTTCCTTTTCCTCCTGTAATTCCCCTGTCTCAGTCCAGCAAGAGGATGACCCACAGCACATCTCACAAGGCACCTTCTCCACTCACAGCCTCTAAAAGGCAGCCTCACAAAAAAAAGCTGTAGCCTCCTTTTGGTCCGATTTTTGTGTTTTTTTATTTTATGCAGCTCCTAAATCACCTTTAGGAAAGCCTTTGCAGTGTCTTCACATGGAAACTACCTGAGAAAAGAGCTGTAACTGTTCAAAAGTCCAAAGATCTGTTGTGTTCTAGGAAATGAAAATGATTTCTATATAAAAATTAAATTTAGTTGATAGCATGAGGGTGACTTGTCTAAGGTTTATATTTATGTTAACCTAGATGTTGGAGATTCTTACCAGAATTTTCTCTTGAGGTAAGAAGCAAAAAGAATTCTGAAAACTGACATCGTGCTCCTTCTAAAAATGACCTCATGGGTGATCTTTTGTTGTTATTCTTGCTCTAATGATATAATTGAGGTAGGGATAATTTGATAAGGTACAGTTGACATATAAACAGAGTACAGCAAATGGATTTCAGATCTCTGGCTAGATATTTTTTTGATTACTTTAAAGATAATGGGTGTGCCTTTCTCCTTGGTAATCTACCACATCTACATTCACTGGAAAGCACTAAACTTGCCATTTAAAAGAGAAAAATGTGCTGGAACTTGTGGTTTGAAACAGCAAATACAGAGCTGGATGTCACTACTGTTTCTCATTGGAAATAAACAGTTTTAGCATGTTGGTTTCATAACTTAGACACTATGAATTAATTCAGTCCTTTATTGTATAAGAAACTCCAGAAGTTCATTGTGGGTCAAAAAATATAGGGTTGTGAGTATTATTGGAGAATGAGTGTGATGGGAATGTAATTAAATGTTAAAATAATTTACTTTTAAAGTGTAGAAGAACAAAATATAATTGACAAAAGTTTCAAGAAAAAGGGAATTCATTGTTAGGATATTCTTTCTGGAAGGGTCCCAAAAGACTGGACCTGAATAAGAGGCTCACAAGGTATCCAAGCACATGTCTACATTTCAATACATGAAACATTTGTATAACTTTTAACAAGGTTGATATAAGTACAAGACTCCCTTGTTCTCTACAGAAAATTAATTTGCTTCCAAAATCATAAGGCAGAATTATATGTAGGTTTTTAAGGTAAAAGTTCCATATGTCTACTAGCACCCAGCTCCACAGAATGGTTTTCCATTGGTGTAATTCTCTCAGTGCTCCTGTTAGAAAAAGGAATCATATCACTCTCTTGTCGTTTTTCCTGAGCAATTTAGTCTAAGTGATGACTACTCATAATATTTGCAAAAGGTTGAAAAGGTTTTCTTTTCAGATTAACTCAGGAGGCAAGTTTAAAAATTTGAAAGTTATTTGCATATATTTCACAACAGAAGAAAGCAAACAGAACTCCGTATTCTAAAACCCTCTGAATGCATTATTTATTGTAAATTGCTTGTTCAACCTGACCTGGAAATAGTCTACAGTATCTTGTTCTGTCTTCCTCAACCTCCAATTGCATGGGATTTCTTTTTTGTTTTGTCTACTTAAATAATATTTTATACTAAATATGTCAGCTTCAAAAGTCATTAACTCAAATGTTGCAGTTCTTTTGCTCAGTAACTGTCATGTTTTATGAGTGGGATAAGACTGTATGGTTGCAAATACTGATTCACCCATTAGGTATGAGCAAGGACCTCTCTTCAATTCCCCTGTGTTAGACCATCCATTGAGTATCCTCCTGGGAATATTTTTGCAAAGAGGCAGTGTCAAGAGTCCTAATCCCTGACACGAGCTCAGGGAGACAGTTTCCCCTTCCCAAGTACACTGTGCTCTCTCTTCCTAGACTCTACATAGTCTGACTTTGTGTGCCTGTAGCAGATTTCATCCAAGTCCCACATGTTTTACATTAGTTGAACATAAACTGGTCATACTGTATGAATAAAATGAATTCATTGATTTCTGGCATTGTGGTTTTTATATTCGAGTTAAGTTTGTATAACAGTGTTTCTAATATTGTGACAATACAAAAAAATAATGTGGAAAGAAAGGCTTGGCAAGTCCTGGGTGATCTAGTCCAGTCCCTCCTGTCACAAGGTGCCGTGTTCTGTGTCTTCATACATAAATTTATTAAGCTACATCTTAAATTCTTTTAGTTTTATTTGCCACCACGACTTCTTTAAAAGGGTGGTTAAGAACTGTGTATTATGGCCAGTTTATACTCATCTATTCTCATGCCAACATTGTTCTTCAGTTAAAACAGCTCTTCTCCCTCCCTGCTGTCCTCTTCTCCCTCCTGCTCCTTTTCCCACCCTCACCAGCAAATTCATAGAGAACAATCACAGCTCTTCCCAGCCATTTTCTAGTTGGCCAAACACGTCAAGCTCCTCGTTTCCTTCCAAAATCTCAGCAGCCTCTCTCTCCTGGTGCTTCTCACTGCTGCTGCCTGCACCTCTTCCACCAGGAACTTCCACCTCACATACGAGTGTCCAAGGTTATACACTCATGAGGGAGAATTATTTTGTATTAATTAAAACTAAATATTTTGGATTTGTTGGCCAGGTAGTGGAACAGGCTGCCCAGGGCAGTGGTTGAGTCGCCATCCCTGGAAAGGTTCAGAAGGGGTGTAGATGTGGCACTTGGGGGCATGGGTTAGTGGTGGGCTTGGAAATGCTGAGGAATGGTTGGACTTGATGGTCTTAGAGGTCTTTTCCAGCCTGAATGACTCCATGATCCCGTAATTCAAATCCTTCTCTAACCATGCATTGGGTAGCATAGTTCTAATTGGTTACTCCAGTTTCCAGTCTCAAACTCACCAAGTTTTTGCCTGCTATCCCAAATTCTTGCCTCAACTGATGATGCTTCCAGCCTTGAGTCAACAAGTAATTTTTTGAATGCTTCTACTTTTCCTGCTGAAGTCTTTAATGAAAACACAAAGAGCAGTTCCAAGAATATTTCAGGACGTCCACTGGTAACTTCCTGCAGTACAGTAGTTCTCCTTTCAACAAAGCTCGTTTTAATACCTTATTTAGTCACTTCACAGTTATTGTTTTAGTTCTCTACATCTTCTCTAGCTTAACTAATCATTTCCTGTTTGGCATCATATCAAATGCACAACTGAAGTCCAGATATATTTGGCCTATTGCATTTTCATTTTCTAAAAAACATTATTTATTTTATTAAAGAAAGGTATCTGGTATGATCTGTGTTTATAAATCCAACCTATACCCAGAAATATTGCTTACATTTCTAAACATTTATGGTAAAAATACCACTGAGAAAAGCTGTGTGGGGAGTGACATTTTTATTTCCCAATGTAAACGTGTAGTGATGTTTACCACACTATTAATTTATTTCCATTTATTATTAGAGAAGCACAATTTTAAAAAAAAAATTATACGCATAAGAGCATGGTGCAAAATATGAATTATACAGTCATTTTATTGAATCTTTACTGCTAATGCACGCAAATTTCACAAAGTGTAATGACACTACTGAGCACTTAAGTTGTTAGGCTGTCATATTACAGAAAAATTATTTGTGCTATATAATCACTGTTTTCTTTTTCCTATTGTTTATTTCTGATCTTACTTCATAAACATCTGTAAATGTAGATGAACTTGCTGAGGCAAATATCTATTATTGCACCATAAACCTGAATGATTTCAGGTCCTTTGGTGCCAAACCAAACAAAACCTTCTGAGCCTCTCCTGGAAGGTGATACCCATTCTGATGCTGCACACTTTGGGTCTATGCTCTTTAGTTATAAAATCTGTACTTTTGAAGCTTATAAGAATAATGATCAGAGGCAAAGACCAATTCCTGCATTTTTTTTCCCATCAATCGTTTTTGTAGTGCCTTTAAACTGATTGTGTACCTGTCTCTTATTCTACTGTTTTACCAACCCCCCCAAAAAATTTTAAAAATAATTGTAATTATAGTGTGCATAATTCAGAGACATGTCCAAGGATTTCACAAAAGGATAAAATAGGATGACTAACAAAAGTCCTTAACTCAATAAAGAAGGTGAGGTGAATTCTTCATCCTCAGTGAGCAAATTTTATTGGCTCCATCTCAGAGCATCACAAAGAAAAGGAAGGAAGAAGGACTTGGTTCTGTCACTCTCAGAACTCTGGTTCTAGGTGAAAACCTGTCTATTTTTCCAGTCAATGATGCATACTGCTCCTTCTTTAAAGGACTAACAGTAGTTTCATGACTGCTGCAGGCCAAAAACATTTGAAGAAATGTCGAATTTTGGATTCCAGTGGTATCCAATAAAACTTAGTCATGAGTGAATATACATTAAATTACAGTGTGTTTTAGAATGTAGACACAATCATACACCTCTGCACATTAAGATAGGTTTCTTCAGAAATATAAGACACTCAGCAATTAAGCATTCCCTTTACTTGAAGTTAATTAATAACTAATTGATTCCCTCCAATTAATATTTTTGCACATATGTGATAGCACTGCTGTTGGACTGGCTCTTCCTTTCTCTAAAGTCATGAAGACCTATTCCTGCCTCCCTCTTTTGCCATTTCAGCTTTGTTTCAGTCCTGCAAGGTGTTGCTGGGGACTCTGGTTATGAGTCTGTAAAGCACTTCAGAAAATTATTACTATAAGACGTCAGAGATAAAAGTTAAGCACATGGATCTGTTCACACGTACTTTAAGAAAGTTGCAGCTAGGATTTTGGTTAATGTATCCTGTATTTTGAATGGTCAAACCTGTCATTTTTAGTATTCCTAGGGAAATAATTACCAAAACTCCGTTTATGGGTGTTATCATTACACTACAGCTCATCACTTTCTAAGAACTTTATGAAATTTAAAAGTCTTTGAAGAGTACTAAAAAAAATATGCATGGTCCAGACTAATTGTTGTTTTTTTTTTTTTTCCTGGAGATCAAAGCTAATGGAAGAGAAGGTAGGAATGTAAAGATGTTTGAATGTCTTAATGCCTTATCCATTCCCACTGCTGCTCTTCATTCTGCCCTTTCATTCCAAATGAATTGCTTAGATAATTTTGGGTGTTATAATAAACAGATAGGCATGGTAATAATGTATTTCAGTTAGGAAGAGGTACTTGAAAGAAATTGGTTTTGCAATACACATGATGTGAGACAATCAATAGTGCTTTAGTCTGACAAGCACTGTCAATATCCATTGTCACAGTTCAGAAAGTCATTAATGGATAGTTCTTCAAAAACCAATGCTTTCAACACTTTGGAAGTGTTCAGATGCACTGTACCTGGCAGGAATTAATCATAGGTAAACCCCTGAGATTATGTACAAATGCAGTGTAAATTAAGAGTGAAATAAAATTCATTGGAAGGAATTTGAGATCATGTTATAGGGAGTTACAAAGTCTTGCCAATAAAATATGGAGTTTGGGACACATTAAAAAATTTTGCACTCTGAATCATCCAGGCTTTGCTCAGAACATCACACCTAGGAAAAACATTCTGCTACAAATGCATTGTCTAGGTGCATGATTAAATTCACAGGAAGCAATCTCAAACATTTTTATCCTGCCCCTGACGAGGTCAGAGCTTTGCCTACCCCTGTGAGTGGTGACCATGCCAAAATCCTGGAGAAAGGCTTTAGTAGCTTCACCCTGCAATTTGTTGGTCACTACTTAATCTTGATTAAACTATAGTAAATTTATTCTCATTGCATCACAGTTTTTGATCAGTGCTTTTTATTTTTTTTTTTCTGAGCATTTAACCTATACTTATTCTCCCTAATTCAGCCAAGGTGACTGTAGTGTTATCCAATCATAAGGGCCAAAGGTGTGTTCTTTTTTTTAGTCCTAAAAATGTGTTTACACTCTTTTATTTTTGTACCAAATCTGAATGAGACTCCCTTATTGTGATTAGATGTTTTGATTTCATATCTCTTGAGAACTGAGGAAAAGATCTTGCCACTATTTAATTTGTCCTTTCATACCTTTCCAACCTGCAGAATAATCGAGATCTAAAAAAGCATCAAAAGTAATCAGAAATGCTTTTCTGATTATAAGGGTTCAACTTATTAGCAGCCAAACATGAAAATCAGACCATATTCAGGTTACATTTTTGCTGACAAAGTGTCTTTGCACACACTTGCACCAGCAGGAAAAATTTATTATTATTTTATACTTAAGAGCCTTATTTTAACTTCTGTATGGAACTGTCTTCCCTTTTTTTATACTGTTTGATATATGCCAGCTCTCTTCCATGGAGGATACTTCTGGCCAAATCCACAACCTGAAATTTAAAAAGGAAGGTGTTCAAAATATATTTACTGTGTTTTTTGAGTTTTACATTATTTTTTTCTTTTTTCTCTTGGAAGTACTGTTTGGTCTTCTTTGCATTTCCAAATATATAACAAAGTCATTTTAATGTGGGGATATCACGAGAAGAATTGTTTGGCAAGAGAAGGAATATTTCTAAGTGAGATCCCAACACGAATATTCCTGGCTAATCTTGCTTTTGGAACATGCAATCTAAACCCTTAAATTTCTGTGAGGCTTGGAGTTTTTTTCTGGTGACTCACATGTATTTAATAGAATAAAATGAGGAATTCACCAACATTAGCCTTGCTGTTGTTTTGAACTCTGTGCTATACAGCAAAACGTGGTACATGCAAAGATATCCATGACAATAATTATTCCTACCTCTAGATGTAGTTTTAACACCATAATTGCTGTTTCAGGTATAAAACTTCCAGCTGGGTTAACTTGTGTTTCTAAAGAGAGGAATAGTCACCCTGTTGTCCTACCCTACACAGGATGACCACGTACACTTCTGTTGAAACATTTTAATTCATTTATTGTAGACTCAGAATTAAGTGTGTAGTTCAAGTGGGCATAAAACGCTTCAGATTCCCACAGAATGGGAAAAGTGGCAGCAGATGACTGACTTAAAATATATTTTCACTCCTGCATCATTTACATCACTTGAGGAAGCTTCAGGATTCAGGATAAAGCCAACCTAATTATGAATTGTTATGGACAGAATGACACTGAGCAACAAAAGAGACCCCAAACTAAATACAATTCACTTCACTGTTTCAAAGTACTACTAAGATGCAGAATTAGAAACATCCATTTGTTGTTCTTTTTATAGCACAGCCAAGTGACTTGGAATTTTAGCTTGTCCCTGCCAAGGATTGCTCAATTTCGAACAAAAAGTCCTCCTCTATAATGTTAAAAAAGCACCAACCATCAATTGAATGCTAATCTTTATGTTCTATGATACATCACTCCAGGAATGCTACCATTAAAAAATGTGAATTTTAGTTTTCATAAGTGATGGATTATTGTACCAAGCCATGTATTTTCCAGTAAAGTGTCCTTTTATTTGTCCTGTGTGATTACTAGTTTGTGGAAGTATGTGTGGGGTCATTTTAGTGCTGTGGGAAAATGGAACACTCTTCTGTTAAAATCAGTAGTGAAATCAGAAGCAAACTATGCTCTGATCATTGTAGGCATGTGTTTAAATATTGCTTTCCTTAATTGGCTATGTTCTATTTACTTAAAATGAACAATTTGGCAAGTTTTTCTCCCTTGACAACAGCAAAGCATAAACCATTTTATAAGTTTGGCTGTTAAAATCAGATTTGTAATGTAAACCACAATATTCCAGGGTCGTTGATGTTGCTTCACCGGTTATTTTAGCTTGCCATTGTTTTATAATTGTGCACCTTTAAACGTTCTGGTTCTGTTTATAACTAATGCAAAACACCTTGATTCAAAGAATGACTGATAATAATAAACACACTTTTAATTTTGCTCGGTTTCTTTGCTTGGATCCTCTGTTTGAAGATTGCTGCACTATAGAGGAGGTTCAGTCTGGATGGGGAGAGAAGGGAGCTTGTCTGTAACTGCAACTAATTTATCTATTTAAAATTCTGTCAAAGAGACAAGGGACCAGGCTCCTGCCAATTCACCTCGTGGAGAATATTGTATTTTGGTGGATTGATTGATTGATTGATTGATTGATTGATTTCCAAGAGGAGAAGAAAGGCTGTTCTTTCCCTCAAAAGCAGAAGCCAGCCCTGTCTGAGCTGGAGGCCTTTGCCAAGGGAGGCTGCACAGCTCTGGCTGCCCCACTAAACTACTCAGCCATGGGCACAGTGAGAGAGCTCAGGACACTGAACAAGAGTTATTCAAGGGTGGCAAGTCTCAGATGATTTGTTAGAAATATTTAAAAACCTGCTTGTTCATGAAAAACTCTAAAAAAGGTCTCCCCATGGCATCTCTTCTTCTTCTGGGGCACGCTACGCTTCTCCTCCCTCCTAGCACTGCCTGTTTTGTTAGCCATCATGGTGCCCTGCAAGCACCTCAGCAAAGAAAAAGTTAAATTTATGCCTTTGAAACTTCCTCCAGGGGATTTACCACAGCTGGATTCTGTGTCTTTTTGACACAGAGCAGGAATAAATTGGGCTCAAATTGTTTCTCAGTTTGGTAAATGCTTAAATACAATGAAATATAATCATTAGCACAGGAATACTTTTCTTTCCATAAATTAATGCATCTTGCACACATTTCGTGGCACATTGCCATGTTTTCTATAACTGCATTAAATATATATATAACTCTTAATCCATCTTGGCAAGGGAATCCAGTCCTTCACTGGTGCTGTGACCATCCATCCTTTCTCATAGCAAGGAGTGCACAGCTAATAGTGCATAGCACACTCAGAGCCTGAAAAATCACCCATGTGAAACTTGTGGGATTCGTGAGCACTTCATGAGCAAACTGGTCGCCATCCAAATGCTTATGGGCAATAAATAACTTGAGCTCTGTGCATAACCAGCAGAGTGAACTCATCGTGTTTATTCACAAAAGTATTAATCAGATGGTTTGTAGTGTCCAAGCAGCCACGCTGCTGACCTACCGCATGACTGGGATCTTACCAGGGTGCTTATGGCCACTATTTTCTCAGGGTATTTGAGAAAACTACTGTTTATTTAGAAATATTGCTTCACTAAAAGCTTGTCTTTTGATTTCCTTCAGTTTTCAGGCTGAACTACAGTGCCTCTGACACAAATGACAGAAACCGAGTTAAAAGCAGATTAAAGAAGTTCATCTCCCGAAGACCCTCCTTGAAAACATTGCAAGAAAAAGGACTTATTAAAGGTGTGTTCAGTCTTCTATTCTTCTTTTTGGAGTAAAAATTTAAAAATCACAAATGAATATTTGACTCAGTACATTGGACAAGCACTTGTTAAATATGATTTTGTTGCTGTATCTCATAACACACTGCTGAACCATAAAGAAAAAAAAAATCAGTGTATGGTTCATCTAGCTCTGTGATATCTGACTGCTCCTCCAGTTTTTCTACTTCGGTGTGCAAGTGGTAGAAGCCCCTCTGTTTAACACTATGCACAATGCAAATCAAGATTCTGAACAAGTCAATTTCTTTTTAAGAAAAGAATGTAGATATAGTTTTATGTTAAAGAACTCAAAATAAGACCCTCAGATGCTATGCTGACTAATTTGTTGGAATACTTTCTGCTGTCTTCTCTCATTATTTTTCTAACTCACCAACAAAATCCATTTTTAACAATTTGAAATACATGTCAGAGGATAAGAAATGCTTTGAATATGTGGGGGTTTTTTCCTATTCCAATTTCTTGCTAAGCTGGCCAGCCATCACTTTCACATACTCTTAAAAAATTGTTTCTTTGATAAAACATGTTTGTTAGTTTATCCAAGAAGTGTTTCACTGAGAAGCTGGTAGTTAACTTGAAGGCAGTAGCATTCTGACCACTCACATCCAAGTAAAGCTGTGTTTTTAAATATTGTCTGGAATAATGCTTGAAAAATTTACGCACTCCCAAATTATTATGTGTGAAACCCACAACTGCACATGCAAATTGACTTGAAAGAGGCATTTTGCCAGTAGCCCCTGTCAATCTCTGGAGTGTGAGTTTTCCAGTGGTGTGTCAAAAATGGCAAGGGGTGTTGCTAGTGTGTATTAAACTTGTCTGTCCTGAGCCAAGAGATTGACCCCAGCCAAAGCTAAAGCAGCTACAAGAATTCAACACCAGCTGGGCCCATGTCTGGAGAGAAGAAGATTTGATGAATTAAGTTCTTATGTTTTCGATACGTGCAGAGATGCTCAGTGCAGTGTTGTTTACTGTAAACAAATCTTCATTATATGAACCACGATGTGCATCAATTATGGGATTCTCCTTCCAGCTGACACAGAAACTTTGAAAAATTGTCATTTATGCATTAACATGTGTGTATAAGGTGTGCACACTTGCACATTAAACTTTCAGGATCTGTCCTTACACATTTGTAGTAACTGATTTCAATACTTCAGAGGGTTTTGCCTTTTTGAAGCGCTTTGTGAGTTGAGGCTGGAATTTGAATGCATCATGTTAGTTTGTTTCAGTTATTACAGTAATAGAGGAGTAATTTATGGTCTTTTAATTTCTGGATTTAAGGGTTGGGGGTTTTAGTTTAATAAAGTGTGGCTGATGAATCTCCTGCAGTGTTACATAAGGATCAGATGTGATCCCTGCTAAGAAATCCAGATTCATTAGCATAACTCAAATCCACCCTCTAATATACCTCTCTAGGAAAGCCAGATGAATTTAGGTTTGGCTAGAGTTGCATTAAGCTCTGATTCATAAACATAGCTTGCTTCTACCTGGGATACTTTTCCATGGATAAGAGAGGTGTTGCTGATTTATGGCACAGTAACTCAGAATCTGTAACTGGCACAGCTTTATTACCAAACTAATGTTGCCATGAAGAAAACATGTTAGTTATCTACCATGAAGTTTCATTAGGATTAGGTTTTGGCCATGCAAATGAGGCAGGATTCGTTAGCACAGCTTAATTCCAATCTACGGTAAGTCTATGTGAAATGCTCATTTGATAAGGTTCCTTCATTGTCTTCACCAGACTTTATCCCCTTAATCTGGTAAAATGTTATAAAAATGCAGTTGCAGTGCTTATGCAGAGACCACTTTTAAATGTTAATTTTTAGTCTCGCATTAAAATATTTTTAAATCGCAAAATGCAACCACCCAGATTACCAACGAAAAGCTTGCCAAATTTTTGTATTATAAGATGCATCTATTTATTTTTCTAAAGGTGACTTAAATGGTTGCAGAAACCCCTCAGAATTATTTATTTGCTCGTTTCTTAAGGGAAAAAAATGTTAACCAATTTTTACAAGAAAAAATTCCTCCAGCTCTGAGAACATGCCTACAAACTTCTATCCCGTAGGGAAATACTTCTGTCAGAATTGTAAATCCCTTAAAATAGGGGCTCGTAATAAAAGTGTGTATAAAGCCTTGCAGGACATCTTGGTACCAAATTCCTGACAAAGAGCTGTTCTGTGTGCTGGTGAAGAATTGATATAAATATCTGTGAAGCGTGTGGTGTTAATTACTCCAATGCAGTGGCACTGTAGGTGCTGTGAAAACCTTCACTTTTCATCAAGTGCTATTCATATTTGCCAGGGGCACTATAAAACCCTCAAATCTATATTGATTTTTTACATTGTATGTCACATTGGAACCAAAACTCCAATAAATTTAACACGTAAATTATAGTCATGAGTAAATACATTTTAAGGTGGTAAGTTCACTTAAACACAGTCCTGTGCTCTGTGAGTCACTGATGCATGCACACTTGGCCAGGAGACTTGACACATTTCTTCACATTAACCAAATTTGGGAATACAGGCTTCAAAATTAAATAGCAGTTTGATCTCCTGGGGTACTTTGTTCTGCCAACACTGTTATCAGGAAATCTAGAAATTATGTGATTGTCATTTAACTCTTACCCAAACTTTGCTTGTGTAGATTGTAGCAAATATTCGTGTAGAAAGTAAAGTAGGGAGTTAAATGAAAATAGTAAGGAGGATAACACTCAGACCAGGCAGTGGAGAAGACTGATGGTTAAATTTTAGCCACACGTTGATCTGAAAATTAAGATATACCGGCATTTTACATGAAAAAAAGTTATTTCTGTCATCATGGTCCCATTTGCTTTCTAGTCCTGTGTGTAAAAGAAGCCAGAATGGGAACAGCACGTTGGCTCCATTCATTGCAATGAGCTGGTGACTGGGGCTCTTCATGCTCCAGCGAGAGCTCTAATGGAGATCATCTGTCCTTGTTCCATCTCACTCCAGCTTACGCAAAACATCCTTGGTCTAGAAGATTTTTGAAGCATTTCTGAGATGATGTGCAATCCCAGGGACATTGTGGAATGTGTTTGTGTCTCTAAGCGCACTTGTGTTCTGAGATATACACGTGAACACAACCTAGAAATAGTAAATAAGAGGCATGTCCCATGTCTGCCATTTGAGCAGTGTTATTTTGAGAATAACTGTTCAAATTTATACGCTAGGGCAGGGGTCCTTGGTTCCTTGGGATTGAAATATTCTCAGAATTTACAGAATCTGCACTAATATGCTAGAAAAATAATATATAAATCTTCTCTTTTAAAATGACTTTATAGTCTATAATTGAACTTTGATCTTTATGTTTGAGCTTTGTCATGATTTAGTATTACCCAGAATGAATTGCCAACCTTCAACTTGGTGTTGGCCTGCTAACATCCTGATTTCTGAGACTTTATAGATCAACAAAGGAAAAAAACTTCTGTGAAACCGTGACTTTAAAGCTATGGTGGTTGTGTTGGTACTACCCTATCACAAAATACACTCTCAGTAAACAGTAAAAAAACATGAGCAACAATCTCACATAAATGACACTGTGGGAAATGAGGAAAATGAAGTTATGCAGCTGGCAAGAAATTTATTTAAGTTTCTTTTTTTTTAGGGTGGATCTTTCTTTCCCAAAAGCTAGACATTGAAGGAACTTCATTGAATATATTTCATAAGCTAAGGCAAAAACCAAAACAGCACAAAATTTGGAATGGTTACAACTGTTTCAAGATGAAAATAAAAGCCACTCAATTGCTGGTGAAAGGAACTAGCTGTGATTTGGCTTGATAGCCTATAGAACAGGGCTCAGCATATGTTGGTGGTTGTGCAGATCGCAGCACAGAGATCACAAACCATTTCAGTTCCAGGCAAGGGAAAATGTCTTTATTGTATCATATGTTTCACTGGACCTTGGAGTGGTTCAGTGTAATGAGCAGAATGTTCATGAGAAGTCCTAAAGAACAGATTAAGGCCCACCTTTAGTGTGTTCTATCATCCTTGCAGGTTATGAAGGAAGTTTGCAAGCATTCTGGTGCACATCAGGGCTTAGGGAAAGTTAGGAAATGTTTCCTTTTGCTTGCAGGGACAATGGGTCACAAGGGTATTTCTTTCTTTGATATGGACATTTGGAAGCACTTTTCTTAAACCCCTCGGATGGCCAGACACTGAATAAAGTGATTTGTTCCTTTGACATGATGCTAAGAAATGATTCAGAGAATTTTTAAATATCTCATTTTGGGAGAACTGTTTTGAATAGTACAGCAGACACACTGTCTTTGAATCCAACCAAGCTCTTGTCCCCAGTAAAACACCAGTATTTCTTAAGACAGACCTGTGTCTCTGGTATTATTTTCCCTTTTTCTGAGAATGTGAAACAAATCTGGCAGCTCATATGCCACTTAATAGTAAATGTTCACAAATGTAATTTTTTTTTTAAATTGATGACCACCACAGAGCAACGATATATAGTAAATCTCCACATTAAAAGGACTGGCAAGATTCCCAGCTTGCATAAATCAGGGGAGCTCCACTGACAACCTCACCGACTTCAGTCAGTTGAGGGCCTGCCCCACTTATTGTAAAAGTGTTGTGGCATTTTTTGGAGCCCCAGTCTGGAATCAGCATCACATTAATGTCTGACTTAATGTGTCTGATTACAGATAGAGGAGCTACAAGAAGTCACCTTTAAGAATATGGCTCCAAATGCATCACTTCCCTCTGCAAAAGTTCACAGCTCTGGTGCCTACTGTCCTATCCCTCTCCTTGTACATTTATCTCTGATTTTCTCTTTTCATTCTCCTTCCTTTTTTTCCTTCCCAGCATTCAAACAGATACAAAGAAAACAAACAACTTGGATGTTGATACAAAGCTCTCTTAGTCCAGCAGTTCAAATCCAGATGTAGCACTGTTAATTTTGTTCCTGAAAGGCACAGGATTACATAGATATAATTCATGTTTCTAAAAACTTGGGGATTGTACCATTATACCATCTCCTGCCATGCCAGAATTTGAGCTTCTTCCTGAGAAATGGGAGTATTGGCCATGCTCTTCCCTGTTTTTTTAATAAAAAACACTGAAGTATGAGTTCCTTCCAAGTGTGGCCACATCTAATCCATGTACACCCAAAACAGTTAAACAATGACATTCACAGTGAGGATGTGGCTTTAGTGATTTTGTTTTAATTGTTTCTTTTCCAGAAGAATTGTCTCCCATAGTCGAGATTTCTGCAGCTCAGGATTAGTGGTCTTGCTGCAGCCTGTGAGAGCTACCCAAAAAAAAAAAAAACCCTCCAAAAAAAGGTGGTTCTGTCAAGCTCAGGGAAAACTTGACGCTCCCCAGAAAGAGCAATTCATTGCAGCCATAATCATCATTTTATATTATACAACTTGTGAACGTCCATTCCCTTCTCTTCTGGTGTCTGGTTTTATATCCCTGTGCAAAGCTGTCACACACCCCACCATCTTCAGCGGAATTTTTAACGTGCAGATAGCAGGGATGTGTAATGTAAACCATACCACCAAACATATTATGAATATATTGCTCTTCTTAAAAATGCTTGTTGGTTTTTCATACTACAGTATTGACTAACTGTCGGTGTTTGATGTATGGTTTACCAGCCTGATGTAGACTTATGGTTAGAGCTTAACTTGTTAGTTCTGCTTTTGCAGCCAATTCAGAATAACTACAGATGCCCCGAGATATTAAAATTGACTGCTCAAATGGACTCAGTGTGGGAGTTTCATTGGTTTTAAATTGATAACAGCTGAAAGAGTGAATGATTAAAGCTGTATATGGGCATAGTATGCAACTCCTTTGTACGAGCCCTTGTGAACAGAATCCACTGCATGGGAATTGCCTTTGTTCTAATAAAAGATATTTCTGAACAATTGTTAGTTTAAATTTTTAAATGATGAAACAAGAGCATTTCAGGAGCCTATAGAGGAAATAATTCCTGAGAAACTGGAATAACTCTGAGAAGATAAAGTGGATTTCTATTCAGAGGGGAGCATTTAAAGTTAAGTAGCATTCCATAAGGTGGTAATTGTATCTATTTCCCAGGCATTTGAGTTAAATAAGCTGGATAGGAAACATAAACTGTCATAACAGGAGGTTAGGAGTGTTGTGTACATCTCTTTTTTTCAAGTCATAAAAGACTAAGTTTTGGAGGACCTTATCACAAATAAATCAAACAAAAGGGTTTTTACTTCTCCTATTCTTTTGGGAGCAGTTCTTTTATTTTTTTGAAAAAAAATGTTCTGGAGAGCTTTCCCTTAAACTAACTTAAAAGTATATATATATCTCTACACCTATTAAAGAATAAGAAAATAATATTTTAATTTTAGTTACACACAAATCTAGCTTCAAAAAGTTAGCCATTCACCATTCCTTGTTTTTGAAATACTATACAAACAAATTTAGTTGAGTTTTCCTGGAGTATCCCTGTGACCTCCACAAGTGTAAATATGGCACAGTAACTGCTGCTATTCCCATGTTTATGTACAGAAACAGATCTAGCAAAAATCAATTGATTAGAGAGAGTCACGGAATTTGGGGTCCAGGAGTACTCAGAATGGAGAGTATTTGAAGGGCTCATGGGATCATGTACTTGTAAATACTCAGGAATTTCTAGAAGGGGAAAAAACCCTTCAAAGCAGTTGTATTTTGTTGTTTTACCATAGTCTGTTTTGATGCCCAGGAAGTATTAATGCTCTTTTGCTGCCCTTCCATCCAAGATAAAATTCCTGAGTGCCTGTTTTCTAAAGAGGAGGTGATTTAAAGCTTAACTGCAGGGTACAAAATGTGACTCTATCCATAGTGAAAGACATAAAAAAATGAGGTTAAATATTCTGCTGAATATATAGAATCTGAACCAAGAAATGAAGTAATGGACTAGGTGAGAATTGTAAAACTGTTTTCAGCCTGCTCAGAATTTCCTCCCAGGAATACCAAATATTCTGTTTTCATATTGGAGATTGAAAGAGTAACTGTGAAATAATCCTCAAAG
Source organism: Chaetops frenatus (assembly GCA_013400775.1). Taxonomy (NCBI): domain Eukaryota; kingdom Metazoa; phylum Chordata; class Aves; order Passeriformes; family Picathartidae; genus Chaetops; species Chaetops frenatus. The sequence continues at coordinate 1,963,627 of VZTR01003745.1, forward strand.
TTGATTATAAAGTGGTTATAACACAGAAGAGAAACTGCTGAACAGCCACACAATAATTTCATTTCAGTTCTTCATGTGTTGCCATCTAAACACAGCACAGTTCTTTGCCTGTTTTGCTTCTGAAATTGTTTACAAGTGTCTTTGTCCACTAAATAAGACACATTTTTACTTCTTTTTTAGCATAATTTCCATTGGAGACCATTCCATATTATGCAAAGAATTTGACAGGTCTTTGGTAAAATTTTTAAAAACAATTAAGATGTCAAAAGAGGAAGTGCTAGTACATTTTAATCATAAATCTCTGTATGTATAATTACCACTGAAGGCAGCTATAAATGTTTTATGAAGAAAATGCAACCAGACTGTGCTTTGTCAGAAACATAACCCCAAAACATGTAACAGACTGTTCGCTAATGCTGAACGCCACACATGCACACAACCTTCCTCAGAGCAGTTCTGTGAACCCAGTCCTCCATCCCTTCTGCAGCCCAAACTCTGACTAACTTCAATCCAGCCTTTGATGCACTCTCCCAGAATGCAGATCACACACTTTGGGAAGTGCTGGAATAAACTTCCCCGATGCATCTCCAGAAGTCCAAAGCAACCCCTGCCCTGTGCCTTTGTTTCCATCCCTGTGTTCCCCACCCCGGGGTATCAGGAAAGGAAAGGCAATCGAGTCGCTCTTGAAGTCTGAGCTGAGTGTGAAATTGGGCTGATTAGTGAGAATGCAGCTCCTTGCAGCACAGAAAATAAAAATAAAAATAAACGGGGCTTTTGCCCGTTAGTGAGGAGAAGTTGTTATTCTTGGAGCCAGAAGGGCTCCAGCTGGTTATGGTGGAACATGGTGGCACTGACCATGGAGGAAACACCCAGTTCCATGAGAGCTGCTGCTGGGTTTGCTGTGCAGAGTCCAGACTGGTGCTATCACCCTTCAGCTACCAATATAATAATTTTCAAAGCCTCCATGCCAATTTACAAAGTGTAGTGCTCTGTTGAAATGCTATATGGAGACTGTCTTTCTGGATAAATGATGACAGTACACTCCTATTGTTTCAGCATTTAGCTGGCTCCTATTGAGTAGTTCCTCTCATCTGTTTGATTCATTCTGATTTTAGCTGACAACGTCCTCGGTACTGATTGCTCTTTTCATAATCTCTCAAACACATGGAGTGGAAATGAGGTGGAGGGAGCTAATTAGTAATCTGAAGAGTTGAACCTGCTAATACAAATATGTTTCAAGATCAACAGTCAAAGTTGATCAAAACTTTGAAATTATAAAAATTAAAAGGTGGCACTATCTAGTTAAAAGATTATTCATGAAGTGAGACTACTCACTAGTTTAACATGGTGTAAGAGGCAATTCTCATCCAAAGACATCCAGTATCTTCTGCTTTTCTAAGCAGGCAATTCAAGGAATTAACAAAAAAAGAAAAAAAGACTTTGTGAAGTTGAGATGAAATTGTACTCAGTCCTAAAGATGCAAAGCAATGAAGTCTATGCATTCCTAGAGAGCTCTCTGTAAGAGCGAAACTTCCAAATGCATGGAAGGGACAGGTCACCCAACCAGATGAGTTTCTAGGTTGGACCTACTGTTGATATCATGTATTTGTATTCAACAAGTTAGGGAGCTGTAGCTCTGGAACTACTTTCCCTTTTTTGTGGCAAGTCCAAGCAAACTCTGGAGACGCCCAAGCCCTAGAAAGGTCAAAATTAAGGTGCAAGTGGCAGTTGAAACTTGAGTCCAGAGGGAAGCATCAAGCACCATGAGCAACAGATGTGGAGGGATTTGATTCTGGGGCAAAAGCTAATGACCATTAGGACTCCAAAAGGATTTGGTTTCAACTTTGTCTATGCATCTTCAATATCTGAGTTTTAAATTAATAGGCAAGTTGAGAAGAGAGAAAAATCCCACTAATAATAATATGCCTTAATGTATTTTCCTCTTGTTTTCCAAATGTAGATCAAATTTTTGGCTCCCATTTGCACTTGGTTTGTGAGCATGAGAAATCTACAGTGCCCCAGTTTGTAAGACTCTGCATAAAAGCTGTTGAAAGAAGAGGTGAGTACCTTATTATTTCATACTCTTTTTTCTCTAATAGTAATCAAAACTTTAACCTTGTAACTCTGCTTGGATTGTCAGAGTAGGCAGACAGTACAATATATAATATAGTTATGAATGGAACTATATCACATTCTGTGTATCTTCATTTTCTTTACATGATATGACACTAATACAACTCATTTATGCTGATTATGCCCTTTTTTTTTTTTTTTTTTTTTTTTTTTTTTTTTTTTTTTTGACATGTTGGTTTAGTCTTTCTCTGGGTAAGCAAATGCTGGACATTGATGAAATGTCAGTAACTTTCCTTCTAAAGCCCCTGGTGAATGTAAGGCTGATACTTTTTCCTAAGTCTTGAATTGTATTCAACCAAAATAAATGTTATTCTAGCATGGCCATTTTTTTTTTTAATGAGCACAGGTGTCTAATTTTTACAGTTATTTAAAAAGCCATGATATTTCAAAAATATTGGAATGAGTATTCATCCTCATTAAAAGTTTTGATTAATAAGAAGGATTTTCATAGTCTAAAAAACATGTACTTAACACCGTTGCCTTCCTTCCTTTCTGCAGAGTGTATCTTCTCTCACTGAAGGTCATTTTCTTTGGAAGGTGCATGCGGTAGATGCAGAATCTTAAAATGTATTGTATAAAAATGTGAGGCTTCATCACCATCTGTTACAAGTTTACAACTTGTTCCAGGGATCTGGGGAAACATATATCTTGCAAAAGATAGAAAATTTATTTTCAGAATAAGGCTGGGTGAACCCATTGTCACTGCCATACACTGGAGTCTCAGAATAAGAGAATCCATGAAAAATAAAAAGATACTTAGAGCGTTATCCACAAAGGAAAAAGCTATATTAATTCTGCCATTGTTACCTGGTTTTACAGTGAAAGGTGAAATAAAACTACCCTGGAGTTTCAAACTCAGGGAAATTCATGCTTTAATTATACAGCAAAGAGAGCACTGGGATATTATTATTCCCAGAATGATTGGCAGGAAGTCAGAGATTGAAACAAACTGGAGATCGTTCAGTAGGGGGAGATAGTAGCATTGGGTTTTTGTGGAGGAAGGCTGGAGGCAGGATAAAAAAAGGGGAAAAATGTGTGAAGTGACTATTAATAGAGGAAGAATTGTGAGGTGAAATTCAGAACATGAAAAGGAAAGGCAGAGATTAGATTGCAAAAATGCCACTCCATGCAGAACATGTCTAACAAACTGCTTGGTTACGATCTCAGCACAAGTTCTCCCAAGAATGCGCTGATATTTCATAGATGTTTTGGAGTATCTGACCACTCCTCCAAGGAGAAGTGAGGCCAGAGGTCTCTGCACTGCTGAACTGTAATAGAAAAATCCAAGGAATCTAATTAGATGTTTATTGTCTGTGTGATTATCAAAAAAATGTTCACATTAGAAAATGGATGCATCCCTATTCCTTCAAAGGAGATCATCCTTCTGAGAACTGCATTATAGTTCTTGTGTTTCCTTCAAATTTGCTGTGACTTAGAGAAGCTTACCCCTTTTGGTTAGCCTAACGTGTAAATAGGAGCTAATCGCATGGCATGAGATAAAAATTTCATGTTATCACTATATTTATGAGTTTATATTTGATATGCAGTTTTTTTCCTATTATCGTTTTCTTGGATTAAGAAGCTTGCATTTACTCACATTCTATTTACTCAAAGTGTTGTTTTTACTAAGTTCTGGCATAAACTATCTCAGGACAGCAGTAATTTATGTGAAGCTAAGTCCAATGTTTATGCAAGCTTCTGATGACATTTTATGCCGGGGTTGGTATTAGGAAGCAGCATGTGGAGGTGCCAAGTCTCCCGGCATGGCTGAGACTCAACAGATCTGAAGCCCTCCTCTTAATGGCCAGATATGCCTCCAGCCAAGATACTCAACTGCAGAGTCATGGGAAATACTTATGTACCAATTATGGGAAAGGCACATTTAATGAAAACTGTATGTTTACTTTCATAGTCTTAGTAAGATGGCCTAGATACTCGCTACAGCTGGCATATTGGCTGTGGTAGAAAAGCTTTCTTTTCCTATTTAGAGAATATATCATCCACATACTGTAACTGTACCAAAAATGTTACTTGCGTGCTTCGCTTAAGATAAAGGATTATTAGGAAAAAAGACCTTAGGAGGCCATCCCAAAATGTTGCTTACAAACCACTCGTACTCCACTGAACGGTTGTGCTCTTAGCTATCAGCTCATGGATTTAATTGTTATTCACCTACTGGTTTTCTATTTGTTTTTTCTGATTTTTAAAGCATAATCACTGTGCACAGAAAGAAAGTCCATCAGTGATCTGAATAAAGCATATTAATTAGTACATTTTCCTGTGTAGACGAGGTTACACTAGGTAGCCAAATGTAGCAATATTCTCCCACAGATTAAAAATGTAGAGGTTATCATTAACCATTGGTAAGATTTCCTGTTTAGCTACACTATTTTAAAACGAATATCAAAAATTATGTTTGTTCTGAATATATTCTGCTCTAACTTAAATTAGAGTTTGGGCATTTGTCCCCTAGTTTTCTTCTTCACCATTTCAGAACAGGGGTGATTTCTAAGATCTGATCTAAAAGAATCTCACACCATAATGCATATTTATCTATCCAACAAGGATTCACTTGTGAATGTGATAAAAATGGAATGAATTCCACTGTTTCAGCCTCTTTTTTTATTTTTAGTTATTGAAGTAGAACTGTGAAGCAGAAGGTCTTTCTCCATTTCCTCAGCCATCTTGCAGAGCTGGTAGTGGAATTTAATAAAGAGAGGCAATAAAAATGCACCCATTCTTGGAAACTTGCAAGGAAATTATCACATTTAATTTTTATTTTTTTTAAGGAAGCTCAGTTTTTCTCTTCATTCTTCCTGTACTTATGAATTACTTATTATAATTACTGAATTATTCATTCATATTTTTTTGATGAACTTCTAGTCCTGATTATTGAGCTATTCAGACCTGAGCCTCTAAAGTCAACACTATCTTGTGAAAGCGTGTTGTACCGTTGGTATCTCATGCAATATCCTAAACAGAAAAATCTCCCATGTCTGTGGTGTGATCTGGTGAGGATAAGAGAATAATTCTGTACCATGCAGCAATCAGATTGAAGAAATGCAGGGACTACTCAAAGTTCTCTACCATTTCTTCATTTCCTATCTTCTCAGGGACTTCAGGGGAAAGTTTTTGATGGCACAGCACATTCTGTGGGTTTTTTCTGTTTCTTCATTTACTTTGCCATCCACACCTACCCTGGATGGACCTCAGGCTTTTCTGGGGCTAGCTGTCGACCTGTCCTTTTCAATCCGTGTTCCAGTTTTTCAATTTGCTTTTCAATCTGGGTCCTTCTTCTCCCTGGAAGGTGTCTGACAGGTAGCACCAGCCCTGAGCTGAGCAGTGCAGGGAGGAGAGCCTGGGACAATCCTCCCAGTGCACTGTAACTCACACACTGAGCGCTCCTGCCAAGGGTGGGGCCCACTGCAAGATTTTTTGGTGTTTATAGGCCAGCTATCATTTCCAGTCATTTCTGGAGTAGCCTATTTATTTTGCTATCCACCACCCTTTAAAAGTCCTGGCTGTCTTTTTTTTTTTTTTTTTACATTTTCTTTTTAAAAAGTATGTGAAAGGCATGAGTAGAATGCATTTAAAAAAAAAATAATAATCAGTCTGTGTTGTACCTCAACAACATGCCATCCAGTACTTCTCATAGTAGTGTTTTATCGTGTGAAAACAGTCTGATACTAAACTCTTTTCCAGGGAAGATCGTTTGTCTGTGTGTCTAATGACAGAGTAAATGAACACCCCGAGCAGTCCGTATCCTAAACCTACCCAGGGTATCCAGTGTGCCTTGGGCTGTGTAAAGAAATACAGCCCTAATGCTCCAGGGAAATATAATTTAACTTTCATCTCTCTTTTGAAACATCCTTCATTTTCTCCCTCCATTCCCAAATCCAAGTTAAAGTTCTCAAATCAGCCAAAATGACTTGAAAAATGACACTGCAGGCAGCAAAGCTGGTGATTACAGGTACCGTTTCCATTCCTAGCTGGACGTTGCAGATATTGTTTTCTGTTGCTTTTCTTGGAGCACAGGATGCTCTGACAGGAATGATACACAAAATTACATATTTGATTCAGTGCCTAAAAGCCACCCTGGGATCCATAACCTTGCTTAAAGATTTAAGAAAGACCTTTAGTCCACTTCTGAGAAGGTTCTTAGCTTAGAAAACTTTATCTTTCAACTTTACTTCTTAGCAGCTGTTATGTTTTTTTGCTGTCGTTTGTTTGACAGGATCCAGTTATAGGTTCCGATGTCTGTTTAAAGAAACAGGGAGGTTGTTGGCTTTAAAATTCCCTTACTGCTTGTGTGTTCAACATTTTCCCAGGCTTTTCTACATAGTTTGCCAAGTAAAGGGACTGACCTTTTGTAGCAAACACTTTTTCATTTCTAAATGCTCACTTTGATTTTTGTCCCATTTTATGCTCATTCCAAACTGTTTACAACCCACTAAAAATGACTGTGAATTATATGTTTGTGTAATGGATTCCTTTTGTGGTTGGAGTGGAATGTTTACTTTGAACAATTAGTTATCTTTGGGCAGATTATAGTGACCTGAAAAAAGAATGGCTAAAATTATTATAGTACCTTAACTATTTCCTTTTGTTATCTTCTCTGAGTGTCCAGTGTATTATTTACAAGGTTTCACTGCTCTGAGACCCAGGGAACAAATCCTGTTAAATAAGAACAAAACCCCCTCTGAGTGTGGGTCTCTTGGCTTGGGGGGTTGATCTGGGGTAGCACCAGTGAGATTTCAGAGGGGACCATCAGGCACTTAAAGTCAGGATTTGTAATTTTAAGAAGGCATGGTTTAAAAAAAAAAAAAAAAAGTTCTTGCTCTCTAAAATTCAGATTTCTTACAGGCTCCAAAGTTTAATATCCCAAAGTGCCTAAAACTGATATTCATTGGGGCTTAAATTAACTTAATGTCCATAGCTGTCCTTGATTATGCAAAAGATCACTGCAGACATGCAGACACACAGTCTCATATCACAGAATATTCACGGTTTAAGGAAAAAATGCCTTTATGGGCAAAGATAAAGTACCTTATGGGATGTAGTAAAGAAATACAGTCATCCCAATGGAGAGAAATGAAGATAAAAATGGTATTTTAAACTACTTCACCTCCCAAATGCCATGCTGCCCTGTGACAGAAGGTTGTGTCCCTTTCATCAGTTTTATCTGTTAATCTAAAAGCTAAAGTGCAGCTAAAAGCACTTTAAAACCTATTTATTAAAAAAAAAAAAGGAAAAAGAAAGTGATATTTCATTACCTTCTAAATCATATATCGGTTAAAAGGTAGTCAGTATTCTGGTAGAATGTTTACACAGAGGAGAGTTCACTTATCTCAAGGAGTTAAGCAAGGAGGAAATGAGTTTTAAAAATATAAAGTATTGTGAATATATTTATGTTGCTAGGAAAAAATGAGTTTTTAAAACAGTCTAATGCTATCTCATTTTCTAATGGAAGAAAACACTGCAGAAGAATTTTTAAAGAAAAAACAAATCCCAAACACCTCCTAAAGCTGAGTATTCCCATGCTGGGATCGTTGTCTTTGGTATGGGGGAGTGAGTGGATTATAAGACAATGAGGATGGCAGAAGACACAAAGCTTGTGCAGCCAAGGAATGGATTCACAGCCACTGTATAAAACCCTTAGAAATTTATAGAATTTTTTAAGTGGGAAAAGCCCTCTAAGATCAAGTCCAACCATTCCCGCAGCACTGCCATGGCCACCATTAAACCGTGTCCCCAAGTGCCACATCTACACAGCTTCTAAACCCCTCCAGGGTTGGGGACTCCACACCTCTCTCCACCCCTGTATGTATGATAATACTCATTATCAGCTCTGAGTTCAGCAACGTGTTCCCCAAGATTTGTTGAACTTAAGTGAGATTTTAAGTTTATTTGGTGCTCAAAAATAGTTCATCCTCCTCCCTGAGGACCTGAGGGAGGCAGAAGGAAAGTACAGGGTAGTTCTGCCAGGGTGTGCTCACCAGCATCTTGGGGCTCCCAGCAAATGCAGCGTTGCTGGGACACTGCCCAGCACAGTTAGACCAAACCCATCAGCCAGTGGCAGAAAGGATTTGTTCTGGCAAGGCTTCCCTGAGAAGGGAAACCTCAGGAGACTGACCTATCCTGTGCCATTTGATGTTTCTGTCTGAGTGCAGGATTATTCTCCAACAGCACTTGGCCTTTGAACAACCACTGAAATGGATTTAGTGGGGTTTTTTTTTCCTCTCTCGTATCTTTCTATCCTCAGAGCAAGAAATTCTTCATGAATAGCAGTTTGTTTCCTACAAGCTCATTCACTGATTTTCAGTACTGATTTTCCTCTGGAAATGTATTTTCCAAGCTCTTGTTTGATTCTCCCAGGCCTACACATGCTTCTTTGCTCACTCTGATATAATTTTACATTCTGTTTGCAGTGGCTTTAGAATTCAGTACCCTGAAAGTACAGAGATCATGTTGCTCCACCAAATGATCTGAGCTCCCAGTTCTGCTAATTTTGTACTGTTCATTCTTTCCCACTTTGGGATAATCTATTATGCTTGGATCCAGGCACGCACTAAAAGCTAATACTTCCATGAAGAATGTGCAATTTGTACTGTTTAGCTTGTGATGAGATTCCTGAAGTCTTTTATGATTCTATCTTGTTCCAAGGAGGCTTCTGCTCCCAACTTTTATATGCACTGAATGTAAAAGAAAAGAGAAAAAAAATAAAAGAAGGGGGAAACACAACAAACTGATAGCAAAAAAAAAACAAATTGCATGCACAGAAAAATATCCAGCAGTTCAGCAGATAAGGCCTTTTTCCAGGGAATTCTGGTGTACTGAAGAAATCTGTTTCTGAGGGCATTGAACTGTGTTTACTTGAAAGTCACCAATGAGCATAAACTCAAACCTACAGATGAATGCAATATAAAACAACAAAGTTCTGAGAGAAGCCCTTGCAAGTTTGTGATTTAAAATGTTTGGTGCTTTTTGGTTTGGTTTTTTGTTTTGGTTTGGTTTTTGTTTTTTTTTTTTCATAGACTCTTCTTTTGAATAGAAATTAAGAGCGGTTGAATTTAGTGCAAATACATTGGCAAGCTTTCCTCAACCATTTCTGTCTTCAGGCTCAGGCAATCCCACTATAGCCACCTTTCTTGGAGTAAGAGCCAGTTAATAGTGTTGTGCAAGGTCCAAGTCAGAGTTGGCTCTGAAGGGTATTCACTCTGGGGCCTCTGTGTCTGCTAGAAAGCCACATTCTGAGTTAGAAAAAAATATCAAGAAGTGTCAACAGGAAACATCACGGAAGGGCATACAAGACAAATTGGAGAAAAGGAGACAACAGACTGAAAAAAAAAAAAAAAAAAAAAAAAAAAAAAAAAAAAAAANNNNAAAGGAAAAAAAAAACCCAATGAAAAAAGGAATAAAAGCCTGGTAATGACAAGGCACAAAAGAGAATAAATATATAATTATTTAAAAATTTGAAAGAAGAGACTCTAAGTTGGTTAGAAGAGGAAAAAGCCATAAAACAGGCAGGAATTTGAAGCAGTTTTTCTCTTTGTCATAGTTACCTGATACCTGGTTCATTGATTAATCTGTTCCAGAGAAATGTATCCATTTCTATGAAAAAAAAAGGGGGGATTTGTATTTTAAGCTGTGCCAGTAACAACATGCAGACACTCAGTGTGCACCAGAGTAACATTTACAATGCCTGGGCCAAATTCATGCCTTGTGTAATTTTATTGCTTTTACTGGAATTACACCAGAGATGAGTTTGGCCTTTTGCCTTTTTCTAGCATTGTATAATATATCTATTTGTGAACATGTAGAAGGAAACAGGGCATTTTGTCTTTCGAATTTTCCATAAAATCCTGTTCAATAGGCATAATAAATAAAACAAACCACTTAACCTACGAAATAAAAAAGAATCAAACAACGTTCTCTAGATATTAAAATAATGTTAATACACTTTGTAAATCAAGGAGTTGACACTTGTACTCGCTGAAACAAAAAGTTCAGAGAAATTTAAAGGCAGCTGACTGAGTGTGTATGTTACTTGCTCTGTGCCAAAGAGAGAATGAAGGTCCTGACTCACCCCCTGGTCAAAGGCAGATTCAGGGAAGCTCACACATGAGGGTATTCACCTCCTAGCCATGAAAAAAGGTAAAAAGAGAGACAGAAACTCCTCTCTTTTCCCCCTGAATGAGCCTAGGCTGTGAGGCACCATGCCCTGCTGCAGTACACATGCCATCATAGACAAGGAGCTGGCAGGATTTCCACTGCAAACCCCATTTAGTCAGACTTTGCAGTTCAGCCATTAATAGAACACTTTGGGCTAACACTTGACAAAATGAATCTTGGCCTAGAAGAGATGTTCACTCACACACACACACACACATATACACACACCAAAATAGAAGTTAAGTCCATTAAGTTCCTTTAAAAGGAAAAGAGGTGTAGTTTCAGATCCTTTCAACATCTCCCTGCTTAAATAAAAAGTTGTATTTTTAAAAATATTATGAAAACATAATTCCACAATGCAAACTAATCACTTTTCCTATGGGGGAAAAAAAAAGCTACTACAATGACAATGTAATTTTTTTCAAAATAGTTTTACAGCAATAAAAGAAAACACACACAAAAAAGAAGTTTTACTGTCTGTATGCCACACTATGGGGTCAGTTTAAAAAAACCCTCCTCCTTTTTTTTTTTCTGCCTACAATTCAAGAGAGCAAATAACTGCACTTGTATTTTATTACTTCAATTATTTGCTGTAGCAGCTTGTGTTACATCAATGTTTTAACCATATAATACCACAGTCTAATGGGATTGATACCTAAGTGAGAGAAATTGTATCAACAGAGAGCTTCAGGAGGAAGGCAGAGGGCAAAGGAGGAGGGCAGCTTAAAAAGGAGGTTTTATGTGAACGCTTTCACTTCTTTAAGAGAAGATTTTTTTAGCTTGTTTTGCTCCCTGAAATTATGGAACTGATATTGTTAGCAATCTAGTAACAGAACTGTCCCTAAATTGGCTGCTGCAGGATAACCCCCCCAGGGAACTAACAAGTCTTTCAAAGATCTCCAGTCGAGTGTTGGCTCAGCAGATGGTTTCACTGTGATCAGGATCCACATGGATCATGGATGCAATTTTATAGCAAACCAACTTCTTTTGTCTTCACTCAAACAATGCTTTGGGAGGAATGGCATAGATGTAAATGAGAGCAAAATGTGAGCCTTTTGTTTCATAGCACAACAGACCTCTTGGATCCTCCAGCTCTCTCCCTCCTGGCTCCTTCGTGCACCTTTTTTGGTGTCAGAGATGACGCCTTTCAAAGAATTGAAATTTGTGGGAAACAGATATTGCAATCAGAAACTGCTTTCTAAATGCTTATTCTGCTTTGAAATGGATATAGGTGATTTCTTCCTATAATTCCTGCTTTATTAATACAAGCCTCTGTCCACCAAGACAGATGGGAATTTCTCTTCAGGGACCTAAATAGATCTACTCTGTGGTCAGTGGTTGTGCCTTACAGTTAAGGAAATGAATCAGAATTTTGTTGTTTCAGGGTTTTCAGCTTTATCTNATTTTCGTTCAAGAGTTAGAAACAAAGGACAGTAACTTGTTCAATTGCCAAGGTTATGGACCATTAAGAGGTGATTCTGTGCCTTTTAAAATCACTACGGATGCCTCCAAACCAAGGGTAAGGTGATATCTCTGAAATGCCTTCACTCAGAAGATAAGAAAAACCCCAAAAGGCAGAAAGAGGCTGTTCCATGCCTCTTTTCTTCACCTCCCCAGGAAAAATTCCCCCCAATATTTCAAACCGTATGCTTTGATTTGTCAGTCCTGGGCTGACGTGGTGTTATGTGACGTTGCACACCGAAAGAGCTGCCACCAAATGGCTTCCCCGTGCCAGCAGCAACCACACAATGGTGTTGGAGGTACCACAGCTTTTTGTTTACTTAGAAATGAAATAATTTTGATGAGTGTATGGTATCAGTTAGCAAGTGTTGAGTTCCTCATGGTGATACTGCTCATGTTGACTTAAATGGAAAACGGATCAGCTCAGAAACCTTTCATGAGAAAGTTTCTTCTTGTACTTGTAGTGATGCCCTGTGGAGCCACGAGAACTAAGAATCTGTCAGCATACTTGGTAGAAACTTTGTTTCATGGTTCCCTAACTCATATGATTGAGATTAAAGTGAACAAAATCCTGGCACGTAGCTTGGCAGGCGAGAAGCATTCCTGTGTTTGTGTGTGTGAGACACAGGGACAAAGAGAGGGGGAAATTTAGCAGCCACTCATTCGGTGTTAAATTATCAGGTGCTACATATTTTTAATAAACCTTGGTAGAAGGATAAGATACATCCTCTTCTACTGAAAACTGCTTTCACTTAGGCTGTAAACTTAACTTTGAACAATCTGAGCATCTCCTCTAACCACTGAAAACAAAACCATTCAAATTCTCCAGCCCAAACAAACTGCAAGCCAGACTTGAATCCAAAAAAAGAGGTGGAAGGTGCTGGAAGGATGCTATTTATGCAGGCAGGTTTTCCTACATTTGACACTAAATCAGAGCAGCTACAAAACTCTTTATTTACTGCCCTGATCTGTGACGTGCAGGACTGTCCTCACAGCAGTGCCCGTGAAGACACCCTATTTTTTAATACTTTTCAGATGTGGATAACTGAAAAGCATCTGAATTTGCACACTAGAAATGGTTCACAATGGTGTCTTTTAGTATCTCTGTTTCAGTTGCATTTTTGTGCTCTGGTATGTCATACATTAAAAACACAAAGGCCACAGCTTACAGCAAGAGTTTCTGTTAGAAACCCTGCAACTGCCTTGGATGTCTGTATAGTAAATGTCATTAATAATTACTGGAATTTTCACCAAAGAAGGAAATTAGATATGGAAAGCACTTTATGCCAACTTCATCTTTCCAAGCCTTCAGAAATACCAGAGGGTCTATGTGAACCCTAGTAAAAGGGATGAGATTGGATTTCTACCTTCCTTACATCATTCCATGCCACAGTCAGCATTAAAGACACAAAGACAATGATTCAAATCAAATTTCTTCCTGTAGCTTTGAATTTTAAAATAATTATCTTCCATGAAAATATCGAATGATACTCATATTTATGCATTTACTTCACCCAAAATCCAGCTAATAGATATCCATTGCGTTTTATTGCCAGCAACTCAGGTTTTTTCTTAACAAATGTCACTATTTTTATGTGTCAGTATTTTTATGTAGTCCTTACATGTCTCAGCTATGTTTTAGTTATATAATTTGTATTTCATTGAGGTTTTGTTTTTTTTTTTTTAATTTGCATATTTCAAAGTAGAACACAATTTGTTCCTTTCCAGACCATACTTAAAAAACCTTTTTCAAGGAGTCCCTGAGCAATTCATGTACAAGTTTTGTTCTATTTTAGTGTAGTCTATCACGGAATGTGTGTCAAACTATAGCATGAAAACTATGGAGCTGCTTCTGCCAAAGTAATGAAGGATACACCATTCTCTTAAGTTTTGGTACTTGTCAGTCTTTGTAACCCAATTCAGGATTTTTATGGTTTTTGCAGACACCTTGACTATGTCTTTTGCTGAGTGTTGCTTTGGTGATCAGATTTTTCCCAAATTAGATGAAGGGGAAAAAAAATATTTTTAAGCTACTTGAACCAGTTTGGAGACAGAAAACACAGTGGAAATGTCAGGAAAAATAATCTATATATATAGCTGCAGAGTCCTGCAGCTAAGATGGCAAACTAAAGTGGAAAAATATGTAAGCACAATAGGTTTGTGTCATATTAAAATTAATGTCTCTGTTTTCCCCGTTGTACTGCTTAATGTCACTGTTTCATAACACTAAATATGAGTTTCCCAAAACCAAGAAAATTGTACTCACTTCTTAGAGTGGAGATTTATCACACACTAAAGAAGGTGGTAGGGCATTCAGTGGAATCCCATGGTTTTCAGCATTACTGGGTCTTGAAATGTGAGCAAGGTACACTGAGAAAGGCCCTGTTAGAGTAGAAGTTATCTCCACATGCACATGCACACACACCTTTGTGTTATCACATTTATATGTTAGGCAGATATGCAATGCTAAGAATTCAGTGAGTTGGTGTTGGACAGCTGTGTGAATACTTATCTTCCAAGAGAGCCTCTGGGTTTTCCACACAGCCCTGAACTGCAACACCCAAAGGTGTCTGATAGTGTGCCTTAGACTAAAGAATCCACTTTTTAAATGTTTACTCCCTCTCAAAGATAAAAAGCAAACACAAAGATAGATGCCTAAAATACAATGTGAATAACAAAGACCATTTCCAACTGCACATTAGAGCCCCAGCTCAGATTTTAGAGCAGGGTTCTGCACATTCCTCTGTTAGAAACTCGGAACCTCTGTGTTTTCTGTCCCCAAACAGGTCTGATTCCTAACTGCAGGACACAGGTCCAGCCTTCTGTGCTATGCAACAAGAGCAGTGCTATCAAGTGCCCCACTGATATTTCTTTAGCTGCTGTTGAACTGAGACAGTCCAACGCTGCCTTGGCATCCCTCCCCAGCCATGCTCAAGAGCTGGAGGATGTGTCCCTGGGCAGTTGAGCAGGGTCTGATCCTGGAGATAACAGAGATAACCTTGAGGCATCTGAGGCTGGACAGAGCACAGTGCCAGCCTACCAAGTAATGGATCTGTTATAAATAGTATTGGGTTTATCTGGACTCCTCAGCTATCTCTAAAACCAAAAAATTATGGAAGAAGTCACTCTGTGACTTCCAATTTTCTTCCTAAATATCTCAATTTCACCTTAAATTTCCTGCCATAGTTGTTACCAAAAAAAAAAAAAAAAAAAAAAAAAANAAAATAAAATAAAATAAATCTCTTTGCCAAGCAAAGGGGCTGCAGTCTAGAAAATGCAAACTCCTTCACTATTTTGGCTGGAGGTTTTGTTTGCCCACACATACAGTTCTTCCACTTCCAACTGTTCAAAGCCCAACAAGTAGCAGCACTGCTCAGGATGGGGAGGTGACATTACTGAGGTCTAATTTAATCTCTCACCGTTGTGAAACAGGGGAAAAGATTTGTCCCTACTGTGCACTAAATTATCTTTAAAATCTTTAAATTGGGAAGAAGGGATATTTGGAGAGTTGTAGCTGTCCCTCAGCTTTAACCAGAGTTACTACTGGTGGTGTCAGTGGACCTGACTGGAAGTTCTGCACACTCCTATAAGGATGTTGGACCCCCCCAAGTGCCGTTTCCTTCAGTGCTCTGATGTTGCTCAAAAAACACAGGCACAATGCTGGTGATGATGGATCCCCAAAAGAAGCACAGTTCAACCTAAGTGGGAGGATTTAGCAAAATGCATAAATTTCTTGTCTGCTACTGTCTGTAAGAGGCAGATCTTTACAGTGAGCCTAAGTCACAGCTGGCTTTTTCTGGAATGGTTTATGCTCTTGACCCTCCTCGGCTGTATAGCCAATAGGGAGTTGTCAGGCTACATGTGTTTTTAAACTTCTTTCAGCTAAATCAGAAACCCAAAAGCAAAATACAGCTCTCAGCAGTATCATGTGGAGTTGTGACACTCCCTGGAGGGCTGGGGTACATAAACCAATGAATGGATTACAATGAGGCATAAATGTAGTATTTTCATCCATGACAGATATAATCTCGAGCCTGTATTTTTCATGTTACTTAACTCTTTCAGAACATAATGTGTGACAGAAAATGTCTTATAATGCACATTGCAGTAAATATCAGTCAAGTATGCTTTATTGCTGAGCTCTACATGTTTCCAGAAGTTAACAGGCACAGCTGGGATATAAGAAATGGCAGTGTTGTATATATTTCTTGAACATACAAAATACCTTGGCTCTCTTCTCCCCCATCCTCCACATTTCATCCCCAGCTGTTCTGATCATGTCACACAGTGGATGAGTTTTTCCATCGTCAGCTTCTCCTAAAATGATAACCTTTATTCAGGCTTTCATTCTCCCTAAAATAAACAGCATTATCCCTATTGTCATCTCATTCAAATCAGACTATCAGAGCATGGCACGGAGTAATAGAAATGGAAGGTGGTAAACTGCCTTTTGGTAGCTGTACCTGGCAAAAAATGCTCAATACAACACTCATTGACTTTAATATTAAATCATAGAATGGTTTGCATTGGAAAGGACCATAAAACTCATCTCATTCCACCCCCTTCCATGGGCAGGGACACCTTCCACTGTCCCAGGCTGCTCCAAGCCCTGTCCAACCTGGCCTTGGACACGTACAGGGATCCAGGGGCATCACAGCTTCCCTGGGCAACTCATTCCAGTACCTCACCAGCCCTGGTAACTCTTGGTTGGCATGAAAAAAACTGCTTGATAAAGTAGCAGAAAACCAAAGAAATCTTTTTTTTAATTTCAGAGAAATTAAGGATTGGTCAGAAGGGGCCTCCTAATCCGTACATGAGAAGCAGTAACTGCAGCAAATGAAAGGGAAGGGGAGTGGTGAAGGAGGTATTAAAAGAGAAAACAAACACGTAAACAAAACAGAAATAAACTTTCCCAAAATTAAATACTAACGTGTTACAGAGAGAGAACAGCTACTTCCAAACATTTGGCAATTTCAGATATTGTACTGTGTTGCATGAAGACAATGTTATTTCCTTTTAAACTGCCATTCCATTTAAACCAGCAAGCTGATGTGTGTACTTGAGGTCTGTATTTGGTAGGCATTTTTCCCCTTTAGCATAAACCTTGTTGATTTAAAAAGTGAACAAAGATGAATCAGGTGGTAAATATATTCATGTAATCATTTTCATTAATAAGCAGTTATAAATAATAGAGGGAAGGTTTTAAGTGTATAATTCTCTGTCGCACAATTGAGATTTTTCCACATCTTCAGCAGTAAGTTAATTAGAATCACCTGCATTTTCTTGGGCGGACACCAAATGGATTGCAAACAAAAACAGATTAAAATAGCTGTAGCTCATGGCATACAGATGACAAGATTCACAAAGAGGACAATCAGGCAATGAAAACCTCCTCTTTTTCAAACATTTTTAAAGGAAATTCAGCTCTTGTGAGTCGCTGTAAAAAGACGTTTGTAAGTGTTTCGCTGAAAGACTAGAATGGCTTTGTTTCTGATCCCATGATGAGTGAAAGAAATGTTTAAGAAAGATCACTTTACAGAGAGATTCTGACTGAAATGTGATGACTGTGATTCAAGCCAAGCCAAAAATTACAGCTCAGAATTAAAGGGGATGGACGTGGCTTGGGAATCCATTTTCCCACATTCCTGAATCTCAATCATCCCAGCCAATGTTTAAAAGAAAATACAGTGGAAAGCAATGAGGTCACTTTGTTTAGCTGCAAGAAGTGGGACCAGCAGAATGGCAAAAGTATATATTGGAGGTAAGGGCAAAATTACAGTGAGCACGCTGCGTGTTCAACGGCTTCATTCAAAACAAATAGTCTCAAAGCTTAGTTTAGTTTCTCCTCACCAGGCAGCCTCCTGAGTAAGTCTTGTTGTTCCTGGGGCTTTTAAACCATAAACTTGTTGCATGTCAAAGCACAGCACAATAGAGAAGATGACGGAGGCAGAGCAAGCTTGATTTGGGCATTAAAGAGCAGCCCTGTGTAGCAGTGAACTGTGTGCTCATTTAAATTACACTTGCTTTGTACTCTCACTGCCCTTATTTATTTGTGTATAAATATCTAAGTGGAAATTCAACCATCGAGTGATATGAAACAGAATGAAGTATATCCTCCATCATATTCACTTGTTACTCATCCTCAGTATGTAATGCTCATATTCAGTGTTTTAATTGCTTCCATTAAACAGTTTCTATAGGGTCTTGGAAACAATAAGATCTTAGTCAAGCTTTTCTCCTTTCATTGCATCTTGGAGTTATTACTACAAGAAAAAATGAGATTCTCTTTTTATGTAGGAATGCCCCTCATCTTCTTGATATTATTGCAGTCAAACATAGAATTATTTCTTTTCATCTAATTTCCTAAAGAGATTCACCAAACCTCATGTCAGACACCTCCAACAGAGCCATTTCATAGCCTATTAAAGACTGGTACAATATTCCTTCTCCTTTCTTTCCCCTACTATCTCTGTCTTTACTAAATTCTAAAGCAGTGTTGGATTTCTACTGATCATAGAATAAAGAAAATCTTGTTGATGCTGCCTTGAATTTAGGCTTGCTGTCACAGGTCCTGCAGCTGGGCAGTGTTGGATGGGAGTCCAGTACCTTCAAATCATATGAAGTGTATGGATAGAGAGGACATTTCTCCTTCCTGTCTTTAATAGGAAACAATGAAAAATGTTTTTTATGTTTCATGTTATTTGCTTCACTATCAAGTGCAGTGCTCTACCACAGATCCTACTTGTAGCCCATGAAGAGGTTCAATCTCATCCCTGATTCTTTGATACTCCTTTATAATTCGAGGGATTACATTGGTCCTCTTTGTTGTAGCACTGAGCTCAGAGATCATGTTCAGCTCTTTATTTAAAGTAAATCTCAAGTCCTTTGTAGCCTAAATCCAGTGTTGGATGCATCTTCTGTTTCCCCATACTAAAACTGATTTTGCCAGACTGGCTGTTTAAGGTATTAGTTCAGATCTTCTGTAACTTTACCTGTCCTTGTCATCATTTAATATCTCCCTGACCTTTGTGTCATCTGCTTATTTTGCCAAGGGAATTTTTTTCTCTCATTGTCCCATCTCTGATAGAGGTATTAGATGGCACTGGATGAGAGCTCCACTCTGGAGAGCTGTGCCAGTTCTGACCTTGCTAACTGATATCTCCCATTAGCTACCACATTTTGAGGTCTGTCACTGAGCCAGTTTTTAATCCATGTAATATATGCCCTGTTAATTCTATAGAATGCAAGTGCTTTAATCAAAATGTCCTGTGGTACTAAATCAAAATCAGCACAGAAAGCCAAACACACTTTCAACACCATTGCCTTCTCCAGCAAGACCTGTCAAATACTCAGTTCCATCAAAAAATGCAACAAGTTTGCTAGACAAAACCCTGATTTCCATGAAACCATGCTGGTTGGGATTAATGGTATTTTGTTATGAATTATTTGTTCATAGTGTTCTGAATTAATTATTTATGGAGACTGTCTGTGACTGAGGTCAGTCTAGCCAGTCTCCAAGAGCATCCCTCTTACTTCTTTTACAACATCAGAATAACTCTTCAGCCTTAGTAATTTCCAAATATTTCTCTGTATTTTATTTGCATGTGAGAGGCACAAGCATATCATGGCCACCAATAAAAATGGATTTTTTGACAACAGTGGTTATCTTTTTGTCCTTCAGACTGACTTCCAGTATCATGCACTCTTTGATCTCCTAGGCCTGTTTAACCTCTGTCTGGCAGAAGCTTCTAACACGACATTTTTATGTCACACATTTCCATGGTAGCCAGGTACTCTTTCTGCACAGGGAAGGGACCTGTTTTCATATCAAGTGATGGTATTTTACTGATAGGTAGCTGGGATGTTTTAAGCCTCAAAAATGTGATAATCTGCTGGGAGGAGAACAAGAAGGGGGTAGTTCTGGTGATCAAAACAGCAGCTTTGTCCCAGCAGAGCAGAGCCAACCCCAGTGCCAGCCTTCAGAACTGCTCCAGGAGCTTTGGACAAATACTACCCCACCCTCTGCCACACCAAGAAGCAGGACAGGGATGTCAGCAAGACTTTCTGTTGTGTAGCTCATGTTCACTTCATGGTTTTCATCATTTTTACCTCTGATTTCCATGGCATGAGACAAAAAATGTTATTTTTGCTCACACATTCACCTGAAACTCCCGGTACATTTTATTATCCTATGTAGATACGGTATTTTAATGTCAAATTTTAGTGTATCAGGTTCATTCTTTGCTACTCTTTATGATTTTTCTTCTACTGGAATACACATGTTGATCCCTTTTTGAAATTTTATTTTTGTTGCCCGTTGTTTTGTGTGTTTCTCATCACATTATTGTGGCATGGATGTATTTGTTGCATTCACTCATTTCTGCTTCTTCAAGTGATTTCTTGCCCTCACTTTTGTGCCCTTAGTAAACTTGAAAAAAATTTGTTTATAAATCAGATATTTATGGTAAGATGCATATGAAAACACGAGGAAAGAATTATAGTTTTAGGGAGAACATACCCTGATAATGACCTCTTAAATATTTGTAAAGATAGCCCTGGGCATCTGAGCCCACAAAATAGTTTATAATACAACAGCTTGATTGCATAATGATACTTTAGTTTTAAAACGTATGATCTTTCTGTTTATGGGAAGGCATAATAGGCTCCTTTGAAATACAATAGTTTTGCCCTGAACATAACTGATTTTAAATGAAAGGACTAACTAAAGAATGCCTTTCTTCGAGTTTGTGCTTCACTTTGTTGTTGAATCCAGCACGATGGTTTCTTTTACGAAACAGGCCTAGGGACCACACCTATTTCAGGATACATTAATTGTGAAAGTTCCATGGGTTTCCATGCAGGAAGTTACCTAGTGCTGTTTAAAATGGTATGTTTTAAATGCTAAGTCTTGCTAAAACCAATGAAATTCATGCATACCACCACCTGGCATATAGGGAATTTCTTTTTTTATAGTTATTTTGAAGATATTGTCAAATAGAGATTAGGATTAGACAGAATCCAGTGTGATTTAGGAGAGGGGTTTCTTTTTCTATGCAACAGAAAGGAATTAGAGAGAACATTTAACTGCAGACAGTTAAATCACCTGGACTACCTTAACAAATTTTAAAATCTAGTATTTTAAAACATTTCTTTGAATAAGTATATTACCTAAACTATAATTTTCTTCTGTCTGTTTAATGTTTCTCTGCAACACCTGGTTCCAGCTCAGACTGGTCCTAGATCTGACGCTGGCCTGCATTCGTGGTTACTTCAATTTTGGATAGGAGTACAAGCAATATTTTAAATAAATATTCTTCTAACATCTCTTGTGCAGTGCAGAGAGACTATAACTTCCATTATTGTTCATGAATCTCAGCCAAGCCTGAGTCCAATTGCCTTTTAACTTTCTCATCAGGAGCACCTGTATAATTTATTTAAACCAAAAGAGCTAAAATTTACTGTAGTTTGGAAGCTGAACTGATGTATTCTTGAGTAAGACCTTTTCCTACATTTCCACCATTGCAAAATTAAGTGTGGAAATCATTATCGTGCTTTTGGCTATAATTTCTAATTGTGGGTCCATCCTGTTCTCAGGTTCCTCATTAAAACAACCAGAAACAGAGTTTGAGACTGGAATATAAAGCAAATAAAAAACTTTTTCTCCTTTAGGGTAAAATCCAGTGATTCTTCCCTGATAAACCCCACTACAAAACACAAGAAGGTCATCCTATAGTGAACTAAAGTTGACTTTATTACAACGAATATTTTCTTCCTGAAAGTTTTTTTACCACTGTACTTAAACTCCATCACCAGATAGGAAACTGGTCAAGGCTTTTGTTTCATCTTGTTCCCCAAGTATTTATAGCCTGCCATGAAGAAACACTTACAGCAGTGCAGAGATGCTTTTATTCCTGATAGAGGTGCCCTTAAAAGTGAATTTGCTTTGAAAATTGTTCATAGAATCAAGATGTAAGAACTATGAAATACACTATTCTCTCTCTTTCTCTGCCTTTCTCCTTTGTGCCTAATTGGATTTCCAAAATAAGTTGTTAACAATCCAGCTAAGATAATGTGGTCATGAAAAGGATGTCCAAATCCACCAATTTGCATTGGTTTGGTTTGGCTTAACTTTCAAAGTTCTTGGAGCAGAAAGTTGATGGCACATGAATGCTATAATTGCCTTGATTTTTTTCTATTTTTTTTTCTCTGCCATATTGTATAGTGCCCAAATGAAATGCTAATCAAACCTCATTTCTGGAACAAAATTAATTTATTAACAATAATAATGCACTTGTGTACTCCAGATTATGTTGCAAGATGTAATATCCACCAATTTACAACACAGTTTGTTAATTTTCACTTGATCTGGGTGATTTATGCAGGTTCCAAACTGATGCTCTTAATGTGAGACTATTTCCCCCAAAGTGACATGGATTGTTTTCACTTCCATATAACCAACAAGGTTAAGAGCTGAACTGAGTTAGAGCCAAACAAAAGTTAACATTCTGTCTGGTGGCTTGTCTATTTGTTAGTTAGATTTGTTTTTTCTTTTTAATTTCTGGTTTAGACTTCAGTTTACATGATGCAATTCTTAATCCTCTACCACAAGAGTGCCACAATCCCATGCTGGGAATTACTTTTTCACTCCCCTCTTACTAAAACAGAATTAGACTCTTCAGATTTAGGTTGGAATTACATTACTTAAACATTTCAGTAATTTCCATTTCCTCATATGTTATGTATCCAGCAGATGGATAATTTCCAAGTTTTCTTGATTACTAAATCTTTTTGATTTCTCTTAAATAAACTGTTTCTTTATCCCTCTGTAACCAAAGGAGAGATCATCGTGAAATAAATCCTCACTCTCAGTATTGTGTTGCAGGACACGTACAGGTGCAGGGTAGAAAATTGTCTAATAAAACACTTAGATAAGCACAGAATTATTATTAATAACCAGCTAAAGAAATTATTATTAAATTTTAAAGTAAGTTTTTTAATGTAAACGAAATCAGGGTGTTCCTGGCAGCATAGATATAAAATGAGAAGGGTATTTTGTAAAGAGACAAAACCAACATGCAAACACAGAAAAGATTTTATTTGGTGTCAGTCTGCGTCAAAAGGAAAAGTAAAATTTTTTTCCCAGATATTTCTAGATCAGTGAGAAATGCCTCCAAGCACTTGAGTCCACTGGCCAGGGCACCTGTGTGCCAAGGTGTGGTGCAAGGGTCAATAAAGACTTGAACGTCAGCTGCTTCTTCTTGAACTGTTATCACAACTGGGCTTCTGGGCTTTTCCATTTTTGTTCCCTCTTACCTATACCTTCAGATTTCCTCTTCCCCCTGCCTCAAACTGGAAAAATATTCCCCTGGATACATTGTCAGGAAGTGTTTCCTGAAAATTTTTGGGTTTGACAAATTAGCGTTTTCCAAGAGAAAGGCTTTCTCTGAAAACGTTTGCCAAAACCTAATTAAAACTTGTGTTACAAGGCATAAGTAGCCTTTAAAAAAAAAAAAAAAAAAAAAAAACCTGATTTGTGTAACTTCTGTTGGCTTCTTATGTACTTGCAAGTTTTAAACGTGAAATGACAAGGTACGTTGTAGGGGGTTGGATTTTTAAGCGCCCAGATTGGGTCGGTGCTGCACCGCAGCAAATTCTCCCGGAAAAGGAGAGCAGTTCCCATGTTCTGTGAAATGCTACAGCTATGCAACCACGGCTGGAAGTGCTATTTTAAACACTCGTATCAGCAGAGCTTGCTGTAGGAGATAATATGTCACAAAAGGGAGTATGACATCTAGTTTCACCTAGAAGATAAACCTTGAGTAGATACGCAGGGGGAAACAAGACTGTCGGGTTGTCCTTGAAAAGAATGGCCCATATTAATGAAGAAATGTACTCCAGGGCATGTGCTACTTGGGATATCTAATTTCATCCTCAAACCTGTCTGATCCGCTATGAAGAATATAGTAGAGAAATGGTAGTTGTGTGGAGTCTCACACACCTCATGATTTCAGGGAGGGCACCTCAGTGCTTTATTTTCAGAAAGGTCACAGCCTCAGAAATCCAAGTCTGAAAAGCCCAGACCCCAGACGGGGAGGTTTCCCCAGCACTATTAATACAAGCAGCCCACGTTCAAGCATCTAGCCTGTCCCAAACAGCCCTTCTCAACGAGCACGAGAGCCAATTACCCCTCGCTTTCCTGTCACACTCAAACCCCCTTGCAGAGCTGCATTCTGCTGACAGAATTACAAGATAATTATAGCTAGGTGTTTTGTATTCATTTAAGTTAATCTCCCACTTTTATTTTTCATTGTTGCTTTAATCACTGAGGAGGCACTTCAGTTGTTGTCAGGTGGATTATTTTTCAGTCGCTCGCTGCGCTGCTCTTCCTCATACTTGCGAGGGAGCTTCTGCCTTCCTGACAGACATACAAAGAAAAATACTTCTATGATCTAAAATGAAATATGTGTTTCTTTTTCAGGTCTAGATGTTGATGGAATATACAGAGTTAGCGGCAATCTGGCAACAATACAGAAGTTACGATTTGTTGTCAATCAGGGTAAGTGATTCCTCCACCCTGGTAATGTTTTGTTTAGTACTTAACTGTCTCGGATGACAGTATTTCAGAATCTGCTATACATTAGTGGCATAGAATGATGAGCCCTGTTTTGGAAAAGAGAGGAAAGAGAAGGTAGAAGGATATTGCACAGAGGGAAATGTCAGATAGGAGGGAGGAAAAAGAGCAGAGTAAGCAGAGGAAAATAGTAGCTAAGCTTGAGATGAGAAACAAACAACAAGCAAATCTAAAAATACAGGAGGAAATGGAGACGTGAAATAAGGTGGCAAAAAGCAAAGCATTTGTAGAAACCAAGGAATCAAAGTGAGGGGGAAAGAAAAAGATTAAAAAGAAAAATAGCAGATTGTTTGGATGTTGAAAGTTAAACAAAGCCAAAAGTAGAGCAGGGATCCAAAGGAAACCAGTGAAAGGGAAAAAGGTGCTGAAAAGAACTTAAAAGGAAATACTAAAAGTGGAGTACTGGCTCTGCCAAAGCCAGTGGAAGATTTACCACTGATTTTGAAAACACAAAGTTTTGACCGCAGAAAATAAAAGAGGAAAGATTAATATTTTGGGGACCTGCTAACCAGAATTAGAACCATCCTGTATATATTTACTGACTATATTTCCACTGATTCTGTGTATAATGAACATATTTCCACAAATACAATAGCACACTTTTCACTGATGTGGCCTAAAGAAATCTAGCATTGATCAGGAGGTCCTGTTACAGGTGTGGAAGCTGATATTGGGAACTAATAAGGATGAATGACAAATACATTTATGTCCAAGTGGTTTACTATTCTTACCAAAGACTAACTTTCCCCATATTTAAAAGCTTAGCAAATATCATCAATGACAGTGAACCTCATTATACTGCTTAACAAGAAAATAAAATCAAATTTCTCAGAAATTAGGGAAAATACTGAATCTTAAATTGCACTAAAGACCTTATACATTTTTGAATGAATCAAGTATAAAAATGTGAAGTTGTTGCAGCATTTTGTCCTACTTCTTATGATCCTTTTATAAGTTACCTGGAGACTATTACCAGAACTGCTAAATATTGTGTATGTATTCTGTGTGAGGGTGATATCTGTTGGAGAACAACTTCCTCAATTAGCTTGGTACTATGCATAAACTAAGACTTTTGACTCAAATATTCTCGTGAAATGGAGAGATAGGAGAGATGTAAAAATATTCCCACCTTCAAGCCTCCATTTACATCTCAAGAGAAAGTTTCAGGGGATCAGTAGGTGTTTGCCACCTCCTCAGCTGCTCCAGATCAGTCTTGTCTTCAGCTGAAATTGGAGGGTGAACTCTGGTTTATGAGAAATCAGTATTTATGCCAGTAAATTCAGCAAGACTGAATAAATCATAATTTACCAATGAGCCTCACTGTTTTGATTCATTACTTAGGTTCTCTTAAATTTATAGTTGTTGGGTATTTATGTGTCAATAATGAAACCTGCCTTGGCTTTCAAATTACTGTAAGCTTTATTTTGTTTGGAGATACACAGACAGAAATGGGATTTTCCATCCTTCTTCACTGCCTGGGCTCTTTGCTCAGGAAAAAACTGTGCCATAAAAATAATGGTCCTGTCTATCATGTCTCATGGCATCCAAAGGTTAACATACTTGAGGTTAACATTACTGCTCAAGTTTTCACCTAAAACAGATGGGCTGATACTGTAAAGCCAGACAGGATCTAAGCTGGCTTTTTGCAGCAGAGAGGGACCAGACACCTTTTTCTTCTGGTTTATACTACTGTGAAAAATGAAAATATGATGGTGGAGTTAATAGCACATTAAAGCCACTCTGGCACCAATTACTAAAGACACGTGCAAAAAATCTGCCTACTGAGTGACCAAAGGAAATCCAAAGAAAACTAATGCCCCTGGAGAACTATGTCATCATCTTATCAGTTATGATAATCACTGTTTCTTGATTTAGTCTTTAGTGACACGACCAGGGCATTCATGAATTTTATGGCACGATGGAGTGGATTTTTGATGGGTAGTGATAATATCTAACCAAACTGCCTTTACACATCCTTAAAATCCTGGCTACAAAAAAAAAATTTTATCCAGGTCTGAACTTAGGATTTCCTCAAGTAAATGCATGTAGAAATGCTGAAGTTCAACTCCTGTAAATCCTAATGCCCCTTAGCAGTCCCCAGGGGTGACCCCATCAGCACATGAGGAAAGTGGGAGAGCCAAACATTGCAGCCCCCAAAGAATAATCCAGTAATTTTTAATCACAACATTCAAAAACTAACGTAGACACACAGGATGGCCAACCACTGATTCAACAGTGGGAGGAACATTCTTTTTCTGTGCTAAATAGGAACCTGCAGGCAGGAAAGAGCCCACTGAGTCATGGTGTACCTGAAAAATGCTGCGGGGAGATGGGGAAAACGAGGATTTATTTATTTGTTTTGTGCTTGGGAGGGCATTCCCCACCCTCATAGCTGCTGTCTCCTGTCAATTAGGTGCAGCAGTTTCAGATGACTTCTTGAAGGAAAAAAGTTACCAGTAAAACTTGTGTGTGCTCACAACCTGCTCTTTTCCCAGCCTCTTGAAGCTCTGCAGTGGGATGGTGGTTAATGGCTCACTCCCCACACATCCCTGTCCCTCAGTAATTATTGTGACCTCCTCGGGTCAATCCCTGCACCTTCATTTTTCAGTAGCTAACAGTGGGAAAGGAGGATTCATACATATGATTTTGTCATAACGACTTTTCTTTTTTTTTTTAATTTTAGTTAAAGTTTAATTTAATTATAAATGCAGACAAATGTTCTGACAAAGCCTATTTGCATTGCAGAGATTGACTGCAATCAGTTCTTCTACAGGCCAAGAACTCATTGGGCTCTTTCTTCCTGCATGCTTTGCCATTGTGTTACACCTACATCTAGAAGCTATAAATAATATGTATCACATTGGAAATTAAAGATCATAGAAGGCACTCTAGGCTGGCTGCCATATCAAAGTATTTTTTATTAGAATAATCATTAATTAGAATATAGCAAAGCTTTATTTGGCTCATTTTCCTATACTGTTAATGTCATCTGCAGCATCAAAGATGAAATGAGAGAACTGGTGAACATGAGAGGCAAAGAAAGTAACAGTTGACAGCTTTATAATTAAAGAAGAAGTAAGAACAGTAAAAATATAAAAAGACCTGAAATTCCAGATTTTTGAGGATGAAGAGGGGATTGCAATAAAAAAAAAAGCCTGGTGTCTTTTAAAATTCTCTGAATGTACTTTGTGTTTAATACTCATTTCTTGAGTTAGGCAGATCCTGAAGAGGGTTTTGGTCTTGCCAACACGAGCAGCAGCAGAACAAACTACCTTATTTTCTTTATCCTTCTCACAGAGTTTTCTTTTCCTATAAAAGTCTATTGATAACACACCTTTTTTGCTTCTGTGCAACAGGATTATCTTTTATCTATGATTTATTTTCCCATTAAGAGCTGAAAAGATCAGTTGATCGTAAGAGGACTGGGCTATAACATCTCTCAGCACTTTCAAAACTCTAAAGTCATCATTTTTCAAACCACTGAATCAAGGCAGTAGGAGCTGCTTGTACCAAACTGACATCAGGAAATTCATACTTTTCTTAGTCTATAAGCACTGAAAAATTTGGGGTTTAGAAACTAAGCTACCGGGCAGTCGATATTTTTGGCTGAAAACAGTAAAGGCTTCTATAACAGCTGGGGACTTTAGACACAGATACCTATTGCTCCTTTGATTTCCATATTATTGGTTAAGTCTAGAAGTTAAAAAAATAAAAAAAAACCCAAACAAACAAAACATTCAAAAACCAAAAAGAAACATACAAAGTACTTGGAGGAGTTCTGCTGATTTTAAGCAAGGTCTAGTAAGTTAAATCCTCTACATGTATTTACAAGGATATTCTTTTAATTCACACCTGTAGGAAAAGGGATAAAATAATTTTTATGGGTCTGTTAAGCTACATAAAGTGTGCTGGCAGTTCCAGGGTATGAGGTGCTACTGAAAAGATCCCTTGTTCTGGCCCAAACCCCCAGGCAAGGTCTAACATGAGCCCCAGGTGGGGCTGCTCAGAGTCACGAAGGCACCACTACAGGAACCTGAGGACAGGGGGTAGGT
The DNA here is from genome assembly GCA_013400775.1 of Chaetops frenatus. Taxonomy (NCBI): domain Eukaryota; kingdom Metazoa; phylum Chordata; class Aves; order Passeriformes; family Picathartidae; genus Chaetops; species Chaetops frenatus. Next base: position 1,992,076 of record VZTR01003745.1, read on the forward strand.
GATTTTCAACAGCAAAACATGGCAATGCTGGGGCAAAAAGTGCCTGAAAAAGGAAAAACCAGAGAAAGGGAAGACATTTTATCCATCAGTTTGTAAGTAAAAGTGAATTTTTCTCTCCTTTGGTTGAGGCAAATGAACTGATTATAGAACCCCAGAATGGTCTGGGTTGGAAGAGATCTTAGAGCTCCTCTCATTCCAACCCCAGGACACAGGAAGGGGAGTTTTTACCTCCTTACTCCTTTTACCAGGCCAGGTTGCTCCAAACCCCTCCAACCTGGCCCTGTGTACAGGGTGTGTGACACACCCTGATGTAATGGGGTGAGGACCTTCTTTGTGATCAGCCAGGTTCCTTGTCCTGCTTCCACACACCTCTGCCGTCAGTCCTCAGCTGCTGAGGATAGGGAATACCTGTGTGAGGAACCAGAACCTCCCTTCTTTAGGTCTCCTGTGCTAATCCACTCAGTAGCTGGAAAAGTATTCGCTTTCTATGACTGCCATTTAAGCAATTTTCGTGAGTACTAAATAACTGGGGGGAAAAAAAAAAATGGAGTTCTAAAGAGTTCCTAACACATTGCTGAAGCACTAGGATTCTCTCCCAGTGCATACACGTTCAGGGAAACTAACCATGGAAATACAGATTTCAATACTTACTGGTTCATTCAGCAAGTGCTGGTTCATGCATAATACAAGAGAGTTCCTAATTGTCTTTATATCCCAAGCTTTGTTTGCAAAATGCTGGGTGTTTGCTGTGCAGATGACCTTTGCAGCCCTTCATTTCATTTGGAATACCTTGTGTGTTAACTGCAAGGCACCACAGACTGTCCAAAGGTCAATGATGGTGTTTTTACTGCTCTGTTACTCTACTCATGTACCAAAGCAGGGGCAAATGTAGGAATTTGTACAGAGGCTAAATATTATGTTATTACAGAGAGGTGTGTTCCTTTTGGAACATAGAAAAAGATAGCCAAAGATACCCAAATATTCCTACTTTGAGGGGGGGGAAAAAAAGTGAATTTAATCTCATCCTTCCATTGCCTCTCAGTAACAAAAAAAAAGCCATTTGGGCAAAGAAAAGAATTAAAATATTTCTGTTGTCTCTTCTATGAGAATATAAGGAGATATGATTCAGTTTAAGGAAAAAATTAAGAGTAAAGTTTGAACCAGAAATATGTGAACTGATCGCGAATATTTATTAACTAAATAATTTAATAATAAAGAAAATGCCTACTTGATTAATTGTTACAGAGTAAAAATTACAATAAAACTGTCTTGATCAGTGCCTTGCAGAAGCACCATTACTGTCTGTGCAGTTGTTTAACAAGGATTTAATTGGAAAGATAAGTGAATGCACATTTAAAAGTATTGTTAATTTGCTTTATAATCACCCCATCCTTCACAGTATTGACAGCACCAGGCACAAACCCCTTTCTCTTTTACAAGTATTATTTTCCATATGTGCACAATAAATTCTGAAGCAGTAATTGGAAATTTTATGGATTTCAACATACCTAGTGTTTTGAGTTTATAGGTGCCATATCCCTTCTCTAAAGGTTCTTCATAGGTGGCATTTTAGGTAAAATCACTGCTTTTCTATTGCCCTAACATTTTTTTGCATGTTGTGGTGTGATAGTTTGTTGGATTTTTGGGTTTGCTTTTTAAATTTTGTTTTGCTTTCTTTCCCAAGAAATATCTAATTCCAATTTACTTTTCCTTTCCATTTGAAATATCAACAAAATCGTCGCTTCGACATAATTTTTGATTTAATAAACAACAGCCGTCAAAAACAGTAATCTTCAATATGTTTATATTCCATCTGCACTTATATTTATTGTTCTAAAATGACTCGAATTAATCTAATTGACAAGTAAGAGCCCAGACCATATGAGCAGCTAAGGATGATACCTTTAACCAGCAGGATTCTTCAACCTAACTGACATGTTCTTTATCAATGAACTGGGAGACAAGAGGAACAAATATTCGGATTTTTTATTTATCTATTTATTTATTTTATTTTATATTGCTGATTCTATGAGCTTGCTGGGACCATATGTCTCTGTGAGCTGGGCTATCAGGAACTGGAGTGGTTTCCTGGCTGGCTCTGCCTCAGCAGGCACAGCCCGTGGAGCTGCCTTTGAAACAGAGCTTCCAGGTCAACACAAATGGCCTGGGTGGTTGGGAAGAAAGCATTTGGGAGGGGGAAAAAAGAAAGGGAGAAAAGAAAGAGCAGGGAGCTGGGTGAAAAAAAAGGAAAGAGAAGCTTCTTTTCTTCCTTTCACATCTTTATTTCTTTAAAATAAAAAGAAAAAGGAAAAAAAAAGGGAGGGGGACAAAAAGAAGAACAATAAAAAATAAAATAACTCCCCCAGACCAATGCAACAACCAAAAATCGCACCCCAAACCAACAAAACTTCCCATTCAAAAATACCCAAATCTTTCCACTGACCCAATATATCCATTTCAAAGGCAGGCAGGGGCTCTGATCCTGCCCCTAAAAAAAGGTCTGTGAGCACAGGAGAGCAACTCCCAGAGAGGAGTTACAAACATGGAGGGCCAAGAGGGTTGTCATGGGCTCTTTTTTAAAATGCAACAAGGATCACTGGATAAAAGGGGGAAATAAAGAGGGATGGTTCTTACTTGCAGTCAGTTTCCTTTTTGTTTGTCAGTTCCTAATTTCTTATGTGCATACCTTGATGAGATTTCCTTTTATATCTGGCTATCTCATATTTTTAGATGTTTTAGGTTATTGATTGTATTTTTCAGGCATATTTGAGTATCCCTAGAAACAAATGAATGTGCCTTGGTCAGGGTCTAACCTTAGAGCCACCCTCCAGCCTTGATGATGTTCCTGGTGTGATCAAGCACAGCCCAGGCAGCAAAGTCTTCCTCACATCTGCCAGCAGCTATTCGTGTGACCAGTCTCACTGAGAAACCAGTTAGTGATCCAAAGTTCACGATGGAAATATCAGGCTCAAACTGGGTTACTTGCTAGCTGAGAACCAAAGTGTCTTGAAAGCCTTGAGTCAAAAATAGTTTTTTTCTTTCTTTTTCACACTTCCCAGGCAAGCACAGAAAATAAAATGGACTGAAGCAATTTTCAAAAATAATTATAAAACAGCTTGCTTCTGGGTTAAGACCTGCATATGCCAAGCTGTAGCCAAGAATTTAATTTTTAAATTTTTTTTTTCCGAGCTCTAAAACTCTGACAAGAGAATACTTTAATTGAGCCCACATTAGTTGGTGACTCAATTAATATGTACATGTTATTCATGTGGGCTCTTCTTTTTCTCTCTCTGTCTGTTTTAAGCTACAGAACATTTATAATTATTATTCAAAGGAAACTATATTTTCCACATCTTCCCCTTCTCTTTCTGGAGGGGAAAGGGGAAAACTATAGTACTTCCAAAAGTGTCTTTTAAATGTAAGGCAGGTGACAAAATCTAATGGAAATACTAATTTTTGCAATGAATAGTTCAAATTATTCTGTAAATAATGCACATTGCATAATAAAAATGGATAGAGCTTGAATGTTGAGATATTTCCAATATAACTATTTTGTGTTCAGTGTGAAGAAAAAAAGCAGACAGAAAAATATTCAGAACTCTAAGCCTTAGTTGCCCAATCTGCAGCTCTGTAAAATTTCTCTTAGGAGTGGTATTGTCATGTTTTCCTTTTCATGTGCTGAATAAGCCAGTGGAATGGGGCAGAAGAGGCAGCAGGCTGGGTTAGTGTGGTCAGCCACAAACATACCATGGATTTTATGGCATGTATTGTGTGATGAAGCATTTAAAAGATGCCTTTTATTCCTTTGCTACCCGCAGCACTTTTTGCGTTACAATAGCGTCCTGCTAAGCAACACTTCCAGAAGTTGAAGAGCTTCTTGATAACCCCTCAAGGAGTGTTCTTTAGTGGCTGAGAAGGACTGGAGGTTTGCATGCTGCACTGAGGGGTTGCCTTTTTTTGGGGGATGCTCATCGTTGTCATGGGTGACTCTTTGTTTGGGTTTGTTGTTCTGATAGTAACGCTACAGGGAATGCCATTCCACAGAGCTCCAAAAAAAACAAGGAAAGGAAATAAATAATTGAGTCTTTTGGTAAAAGTATCAACAGGATAGGTTTCCACCTGTGATTTTTAGGATGATGGGAACATTTCCTGAATGTGGGGGTTGCCAGGCTCATTTGTAGATAAACTGAACCAAGTATCAAAGTTGTTTTGCATGGGATATTTGTGCTTTGAGGCAATGGATACCCTGGAGAACCAATCTGAACAGCTCCTACTTATAAATGGTGATGCTCAATGTCTTACAAGACCATGGTTTGGCCTAAGATTTGGGGCAGTTTCCTCCCCTGTGGTAAATATCTGTAATTCTGTGGTTTGTGTGTAAAAGTAGCTGACAAACATGAGCTTGCAATGAGTCTGCAACAAAAAGGGTGATGTTGTATGTGGATGTACACTGCATATCATTCTGCAGGGTGGGATGGGATGAGAAGTTACTGCACCAGGGAATTTGGCTTTATCGTGGTATTTGTGGTGTCCTCTGTGTTGAGAATTGGGGAAACCATAAATGCTGTGGTAGGGGCAGCTGTTGTGAGTAGCAAATCATTTCTTGGTTGGAGGAGGCTTTGGTGATGCATTTAAGTGTTGAGCTCCATCAGTTAAGAGTGGTGGGGATCAAAATGGAAAACACTCAAATGTAAAATCTGGGAGGAGAGAAAAAAAAGGAAAAGGAGAAAATCTAAAGTATAACTTCTCTGAAAATTGGAAACTTTTATGAGGAAACCTGTGTTCTTATGCAGACTGTTTCATTTATGCTTGCATATTTCCTACAAATATATTACTGCTGAAAATATAACACTGTTCTTAAAAATTTTCAAGTCTTTTATAACATCCTTTTTTATGGATTTAGAATTTTTTTTTTTGTGTGTGTGTGTGTGTGTGTGTGTGTGTGTGTGTGTGTGTTATTGTGTAAAAATTCAGTGGAATTTCTTGCATCAGCAAATTATCAGAGTCCTGAAAAGCATCTTCCCTCAGTACGTTCTTGGAGCATTTTGGTGTTGATTCAGTTACTTAATCACTGTTATTTAGTACCACTTGAGAGGATGCTGAGTGTTAGATTGACTCTCAGAAGGCTGTTGGGTCTACAGGAGAGTTGTGCCCTTGGAGACTGAGTGGTAGAAGCTGGGCAAGATGTCTTTAAGCATTTAAGAAGCATTAGATGCCTGTATTTAGAGAAATTATTAATTGTTCTTGACTACACCATTGGCCTTCTCCCTTTAAAAAATAAAATCCCATCATATATAAGTGCATAAAAAATTGCATACATATTTGGTGGGAAAGCCTTTTCAAAAAAAAAGGAGCTTTAAGAAATAATGATATAGAAAAGTGTCAAAAACTACTGTCCTGAACTAAAACACACACCATACATGCAAATGTAAAGAAAGCGACATTGCTTTCACATTCTTTTCCAAGTCTTAATTTACACTTCAGATTTATTATTTTGGGGATTATTAAACATATTAATTTAAACACTTGGAGAGGTAGTCACACTGTATTTTAATTTTGAAGTTATGATACCAGAGTCTCAAAAGTGAGAATGTAGCACAGCTCTCACTTGGGTTTTCAGCTCTCATCCGAATGTTAACACCATTCAGCCCGTACCACGCCTGTTGTCAGTACAAGTAACAGGGATTGTTCAGATCTCTCGAGATCAAAGGTCTCATTTCCCAACTCTACTGTAACAATCCGAGCCTAATCAAAGCCCTTCACATGGACAAACACCTCAGGCTGAGTTGGGAGACTGATGCCTTTTGAAATCATCCTACGAATCCACGGCTCTAATTTCAACGCATTGTCTCTTCTTTGTGTAATTACTATTATTATTTATCCAACATAGCATGGTCAAATTTTGAAATAGTCAGGATATGGAGAGTTGAATATAATGGAATAACTATTTGATACTATTTTTTCCCCTTGTACTTCAGAGCCAGTGTCCAATTCTGCTAGTTTATATTCCTTTTCTGTCTCCCTGTTGCACACTTTTTTCCCTATTACCAGCTGACATAACGTGGGAGACTTGGCTCATCCATGGCTTGCACCCTGGGCTGACACTGGGACACATATGGGTTAGAGATATTTTGGGGTGACAGTAGCCTGGAGTTAGGTAATGCCAAAATCCTGACATAAACATCAGCAGAATCTAAGTATGGCATTCCTCACCTCTCCCTAGATAAATAAAGGTGATAATAAAAGGCATTTTTAACCTGAATTTTACAGGTTTGCAATGATGTTACCAGAATTTTCCATAATGTTTAAAAGTGTTCATCACACTTTTAAATCCCATGATTTATATAGAGTGGATTGGGTAGACTATCAGAAAGTAGAGAATAAAAAAAGAAAACTCTTGCAAGGAAGTAAGATGGAGTGCTTTGCTGGATTTGTACTTCTTGTAGTGCACCAGAGAGATCTCCCTTTTTTATATTTTTTTCTTTTTTTCTCCTTTTTTTTTTTTTTTTCCATTTCCCGGTGTAATCAGATAATTAAAAAACAAACAAATAGGGATTTCAAAACACATTGCCATCAACCAACATTATGTGCTTATGATACAGAAGATTGAGAATGACTTAATTAAGTAGATAGCAGCAGTGAAGAGAAGAAGGATGGGAGGAGGAGGAGGAGATTATTTGCCCTTGGTGGAACTTCCTTTGGCTGGCCTTGGGTGCCTTTCTAGAGACAGGACATTGATGGAAAAGGAAAATGCAGGAGGAAAATGACAAGAAGATTTTAGCATTGCTGTGCTAAAAGCTGTTTCTTGCTGTAAGAAAAGTTTAGCTTCTTGCTCAGTGTTTTGTTCCAGGATAATGTTGACATCAGCTGAGGAGAGGGCATAAGAAGTTTTAAATAAGGAGGAAACCAGTACATAGCATCTGAATAAATTTAGGTGGAGCTGCATGATGCCAGACTTGAGATCTGTACGGGTGGGATGGGATGGAATTGATCCTATCCAGAAAACAAGGTGCACTTGGGAGGGGAAAGAGGAGTCGTGAAACTGTGAGAACATCTGGGCTGAAGGGTGATAACAAAAAGGCACCCAAACAGCTAAAAGAGCAATATCAAGGACTTCTGGTATCATCAGCTGAATTTGAGGAAAGAAACTTTTGTTTTTCTGGGTTTAATGCTTTGCATACATGAAGATGCTACAACTTAGAGATATGTAGTTTTGAATCAGAGCCACATGATAAAGCATCCAAATATAATGCAAATAATTGCAGACTGATGTATCCAGCATATTTTTTTTAAAGAATAAATAATTTAGCTTTACACATGGGCAATCCTTTCTAAAAATTGCAAATCAGAAGTCTTCTGTTTGAATGTATTTTATTTTGTTAATGGATTCGCTCATATGAAAGGCATCTAATTGTATAATGTATTATTAGTCATTTTCTTTGGCATGCTATTAACTTTAAATAATTCTAATATTTAACATTTTATAACATGCACAACAAAGTTCTATCTCCAGCAGAGGAAAAAACATGCATTAATAATAAAATTTTCATAGCTCTTTCTACTGTGTATGTTGTGATACATATTTGAGCAGAAACATTGAAAATTGAAGTGTAAAGCAACAAAGCCTGTTAGCATTTAAAGAATATACGTTGTAATATGCTGTGGTCCTGTAAATACAAGAGCTGGGGTATAATTCAGTACAATTAACTTATTTTAAGATTGAGTCAGATATAAAGTGAGATAAGATATAACTAACTGCATCTACTCTATGTCTGCTCAGTGAAGGCTGGGCTGGAGTGTATAAAATGGTGATTAATGCCTGCTAATGGAAGTGGTCTCCACCACAAGTTGTGAGCACTGGGGTTGTGGCTGGCTATGAAAACCACACACAGCAACACTGATAATCTCCAGTAAATCCTCAAGTTTTCCTGTGCTGGAAATAAGATGACAGGTCACATTAGAAATTTTCTCCTTATGGTGTGGTTTTTTTTTTTTTTCTTTCTTTTTTTTCCTTTTGTTTTAGTAGGTCAGATCTTGTTCCCGTGTGTTGTGGAATTATTATGGGAATGAGCTGTGTCTAAGCTGCTTAACAAATGCACACTTTCCCCACACCAATCTGTTTTCTGGGGACAGCCAGGCTAGTGCTGTACAGCATCCTCTCGGTTGGGTGCTATTAATGTTAATAAAATGCACTTAGCACTTAACATCTCGGGATCTCAAAAGAGCTTGCAAGGCAGCATCATTATCTTTACATTATGGGTACGGAAAATGAAGGATAGGGAGAGTAAAAGATTTGCCCAAGTTTCCATGGTAAATCAGTGACAGAGCCAGGAGCAGAGCCAAAATCTGCTGATTTATAGTCAGTCTCCTATGTAGTGTGCCGTGCCATTTCACCAAACTCCATTTGCCAAGTCCCTACTGTGTACAGAGACTGCGGATAAGGCTGCAGTCACCCTCTGAAATGTGGATTTGGGGCTCTGGATGATGCAAAGCCAAATTAGGTCTTCAAATGCGGGTCTCCCCTGTGATGCTTCTCCAAGTGCTGTGCCACCTGTGCCATAGACAGCAGGGCAAAGATGCATGAATAATTGAAACTCCTCTGTGCTGGGGCTGCAGAGTAAAGGGACCCAGTCCCTGAGGACCCACAGGTACATTTTACATGGGAATGAGGTCCTGGTTTGCATTCCTGTGGTTGCAGGGATGTGTTGCCACACATCGTGTTTGGCATGACTAAGCCTCATGGAGCTGTGTGCATTTTGTGAGTGTTTTGCAGTCAGTTTTGGAAATGACTCCATCCAGATAATATATGAGCAGATATGTATGTTGAAGGGCTTGTGCTAACATCTCTGTGAGATACCAAAATATTGCTAGCTGTGTTTGGTAAGTAGGAAAATGAGGAGCTGAGTAACATGCCTACAGAAGTTTGTGATGATTCAGGGATACAAACCAAGTCTCCCTGTTTCAAACCCTCTGTCCTAGCTCTAGGGTCACCCTTTTCAGCTCTCTTAGGAGGTACAATGTGGAACAAAAGCTAAAAAGAACCTGTGTTTTTTTAAAGTTGTGCTCCTGCCAGCCTGGGTCGCAGCAGCGTTGAGGATGGGTTTGGCCATTGTGCTCAGCCCTTGTAGCTGAGAATCCTTCTTCCAGTAGTGAAACCCACAATTCCCCCTCACACTTTTATGCCTCTGTTTACAATAATTGTATCAATTATAAATTATAATGTCAGGGATTAATTTCCTCAGTGTGTTTCCATGTGTGTTTCATGAAACGGCCCTTGAAGAGCAAATGCGTGTAATAAACAAGGCAACAAGGAATTAATAATGTTAGAGGAAAGGAAAAATGCAATGCCTCCCACCTCTCTGATATCACCTTCCTGGGATTCCTACAGGGACACATCCTGCCTGCTGAGAAGCTCTGGCTGAGCTGAAGCCCTCTAATTTTCAGATTAAACATCATCCCAGGCACTGAGTTACCTACAAAGGGGTCTGTTCTCTCTGCTGAGCCCCCATGCTGGCCTGCCCTGGTCAGTCCTACCTGTGGCACAGGCAGCATTTATCCAGAGCTTTCCTTTTTCCTGCTGGCTAACTGCTTTATCCACCTCTGGTCCATCTTGGCTGGGTCTGAAGTTACTGGGGTGCTTCCTGCAGCTACCATAGGGTCATGAAATATCCTGAGTTGAAAGGGACTCACAAAATCATCCAGTCTAACTTCTGGTCCTGCAGTTCACTGCAAAGGTACTGCAATTCAGGCACCTACTTACTTTCTTTGCACTACTTCACTAAGGATTTGGGGTCTGGCCTGTGTAGATGAGGCCACATCATGCCATGATTTGATAGCAGTAGGGGTTGGTAGCTGTTTGTTCTCTAAGAGGCATTCTGGCTGCAGGCTTGGTGAATAGGTGTGTGAGTGTCTGAACTCAGCTTGGCTGTTCACAGCCCCACAAATGTCTCTGTGTCTGCACACAGCTTGTTTGGTTTGGTTTGGTTTTTTTTTTTTCCCCCCACCCTGTGTGTAAATAGGCCCTAAAAATCTGAGTTATTCTTCCTCTCTCATCCTGGTGAGTGCTATCAGAATGCTTTCAAAGACTTGATTTGCAGTGAAGCTTGTACTGCTGTGTGATTTTGTGTGTCTGTGCTGCTGAAAATGAAGAATTTAGGTTGGGATTTGTATGAAAAAAAGCTAATGCAAGGTGGACAACTTTATTATAAATCCCTATGCATTTCAAAGCCTCAGTTGGAAGAGAAAGCAAGATAGCAAGAGCCACAAACATGGGTTGGATTATTTCTTGTTAAGCAAATGTAATACTGTGAAAGATTGACAGCACGGGAAACTGGAGTCCTCCATTTATCCACACTTCATTCCTAATATCTGGCTTCAACAGCAGATTGTAACCATAGAAAGGCTATAGACTCTGGGTGAAATGGCATTCCCTTTTGGATCCAGTTTTATAAAAGAAAACAATTATTCACAGAATGCGTGTCTTTATTCTTTATTGCACATTTCAAAGTCCCCATGAATACTCATTTGCATGTGACAGCTAATGCTGCATCTTGTATTGGCCAGTAAGAGGCATGATTGCACTAAATTGGAAGCAGCAGGCACAGGTTTTCTTTTAAGGATGGGGGTGGGGGTAGCCATCCACTCGTACTGTTCTCAAGACTTCAGTCAAAACGGTTTTAGAACAGTTGCAAGTCTAGTTACTGGGATAATAAATCCCAAATTAACTGAATATGCAGATTTCACCTCCATTAGGTTACACTCTTTATCTTTTGCTAACAACCCCAACTTTTTAAAGCAGTCGAGATGTGGGGAATAGAAAATACCGAACTGGTACTTCAGGAGTGAAAAATGAGGACAGTAACCTGACCCAAAACTGTTGTTGGTATTATTTCTTTTTTCCCCTCTTTCTTTTTGTTAGATAAACCCGGATAAATACATTTATTCACCCTGCATAATTTTTCCAAATGATCTTGTTATGTGGCTGACACACAGGGTAGCAGAACCCCAGCAATGCAGAGAGAGGCTGCTGCCAGCGTTCCTTACAACAAAATTCTGTGTACACAGCAGCCACAGAAAACATTTATTTGGTAACACATTCCTTTTTTCCTTTAGAAATGCATGCAGCTTTGACTCAGAAGCACGGGGAGATAGCCAGATAAATACTCCTATGGCTCCTGTGTAATCTCTTTGAAAATTATCAGGAATATAATGGGGACAAAAGCAGGTCCTTGAAAACTACCCGAAACGCACTCTTTTCTTAAATGTAATCTCCCAGCATAATCAGAGAGCAGAGCAACTAGCTGCTTATAGGAGAGAGGAGATTAAGGAAAACACCTTGAAAAGGTTTAGTACAGAAAACAGTGTATCATGATTACTCTTTTCCAAAAACTTAAAATTGAAACTTGCTGGTTTTCCTTTTTTTTTTTTTTTTTTTTTTTTATTCCCCTCCTATTTCCCAACAGCTCAAAGCTGTCACACTTTTTGTTAGAAAGCCCTAAAATGCCATAGGAATTGTAGCTAGAACAGCAGAAAGTTATCATGCATGCAGTTTAACAACGAGATTACCTACAGTACATTTTTTTTTCCCAGCAAGAAAACTAAAATCATTGCATTCCAAGTAACAGACAGGACTTACTTTGTAAGATGGATTTCAAAAGATCTGGAGGCTTCTGTTCCTTATAAAACTATGCCAAAGACTATTTAAGTGGCCAGTAATATAAACATTATGCTACTAACACTGAACAGTTTATCACATAAATATAATTGTCTTCTTTTAGAAGAATAATAAAAGCCGAATCCATATGTTACACATTATTTAAAATTGTTTTCTGCAAGATGTATTAATCCCAGCGAAGAAGCAATTCTTCTGCTATAGAAGTAGAACAGCAGTTTTATTTTATTACATTGTCATTGTTTAATTTGTTTGTTCCCGGTAGTAGTTTCACAGATTTTTATGAACTGTTACTTTTATGGAAAGTCAAGTTACAAATGATGGACGCTGTTTGCTTGCAGGAACAGAAAGGTCATGAAGGTAGATAATGTATTTATTTATTAACTTACTGTAGTCTACCTATTTTTTTCTTTTTCTTTTTTTTTTTTTTTTTAAACCCTCAATTCTTAGCAGAAGCTAAAATAACTTGTGGTTTTTAGACCCAGGAGGCACATATTTTGATATTGCTCCTCAGAAATACTGTTAGCTCTGCAGTCTATTCAAATTTGGGAGTAGAATTTAAAGCTCGGATAAACAACGTTTGGTAGCAATGGCTGTGCAGAGCTTACAGTTTATCTTTAGAGAAATGTGATCTTGCAGCTAAATGTCATTTTGCCTATTTGTTTTTATGAATTTGAGCTGAAAACTAGAGCAAAAACTTATTTGCTAAAAAACCAGTTTCACTTAGGACTAAATTATTTTCCATCGATTAAAAAATAATTTTTTTTTTTCTAGGTAGTGTAATGCTTTAGTTTGAATTCTTCTGTTCTAGAATTTAAAATTATTAATTGTCATGTGCAAACCTGAACTGTAGATTATTCATAGTGTAGCCTAATGACAAGATGAGACTTTAAATAACTTTCAAACAAAAAGCAGCTCTCAAAAAATGACTGTTTAAATGCAACGCGGAAAAAGGGCTTAAGCTGCTGAAATATTTTGGGCATGTTCACATCTGTAAATGAGGCTGAAATATCTGGTCTATTTAAACAGGAACAAGTCTAAAAATATTTTCTTTAAAGAAATTAATTATAGCAGCCTCACCAATAAAACAGCCTTTGTAAGACACCTAAGAAAGTAAGAGAAAGTACATAATGCTAAATGTTTGAATTATTACAATTAAAATACAAATCAAAATCAGAGTAGAAGAAAAATATTTTTAAAAATTGATATTCATTCTTGTTTCATGGTTAACTCATTGTTATCAAATATGCAAAATACAAGAGAGGCTTTTTGACCTCAGAAACTTAATGATTGGTTGTAAGAGCTGAAAGAAATTTCTCTGTGCTAGAAAGTGCACACTGTCTGCCTGCTTTTAACCAGTGTCTTCCTCAGCTGGAATACCATCAAGTTCCTTATTTACTGTCCATATCCCAATAGAAAGTACAGTGCCATGGCTTGTTCAAATCATGATCAGATCCTACCAACTGTTATTTCCAGAATTTTATTAAATTTTTTTTTTAATGGGTTGGGTTTAAACATTCCTTTTGACTGAAGTTAGTCACCAGCAACCCTCAATCTCGTGTTTGCTCTGTGCTGCATCACTTTTAATCAGTCCAGTCTTGATTAAGATATTTTACCTATGGAAAACAAATAACCAAATCCCGTTTATTTCCTTTTTTTCTCTGTTAATCTTGGTGTCCTTTCTTCAAGCTGCATATTGTTATATACATTAATGCATATGTATTTGTCTAGACAAACAAATCTGTGTTTCAATCAATTCTAACTCTGGATATTGGAGGTTTAACGCTGTCTGTCTTTGTGGGCTCCGGTGTCAGTTCTTGTTTTTGTGCCTCCGTTTCTCGCTGCACCTTTTGTGCAAAAATCACAAACTTTTTCCTCACTCCCATTATGGGCTTTTATAATGCCTGCCACAATGGGCATGGATCTGATTAAGGCATCTTGTCACTTCTGTCATTGTAATAATCCAGATGGTGATGCTACTACCAAAAGTAATAATAATAATAATAATAGTAATAATAATAAACTACCACCAACAACAGAAACCAATAATAATCATCATTATGTTTTTTTTACTACAAGCATTCACAGCCCTGGCTGTAAAATCTTCCCCTTCCAAAGTCTATAAAAACTCAGTAAAACTTTTAATCAAGGAAACGTTAAGGATACATTTATTTATTTAAATTTTTCTTATTAAGAAAAAAAAATCATGTCGGCTGCAGTTTTAGAACTGACAATGTGAGTTTCAACATGGCCATGAAAAATCTAACTCATTGTTTCACATTATCATATATATTGGCCTAGACATATATGTGTGAGGAATCTTGTTTGTTTTGGGTTTTTTTGCTGTCAAGGAAATTACAGCAACACATTTTTATTTCCTTTGTCTGTGTGACAGAGTGGGATACAGTCAGGTCAAATGCTGAACTCCATTTTATATTATAAATACATTTTGGATTAGAGCATAATTTTTGCATATGTAAGCAAGATTATTAGGAGGTGTTCCGGTCGCTCTTCAGCCTGAGAATAGTTGTTGACACTTCATTAAAGAATATCTGGGATATTTTTAACCCAGATTGGTCCAGTGACCCAGTTTCTGGCTCGTGTAGGTGCAGTTCAGGGGACAGTGACACACAGCCTGGCGAGTCAAAACGAGTGGGTCAGGCTGGGCAAGGGCTTTTCTAACGGGCATTGAGCACCATCAGCAGCAGCTTCTCCATCAACCTGCTGAAACCACCCAAACATCTGCCCGAGACTCTTACATGGAACTGTCTCCTTGTTAAGCACCCCCTTCCAGAGGAATAAATACACCCTACGTGGGAACTGGGAAGGAAACCGCAATGGTGGGGGAGCACAGGCTGAGAATAATATGGGCTGGAGCTTGAGAGAGTCTGTCTGGAGGGACTTTCCATCAGTAGGTGTAGGAAAAGCTTTTTTGGGGTGGGAAAGCAGGAAGGCACTGCCTCGTTGGGTACTCCATGGAGCCAGGGAAGAAGAGGAGCTGAGCAGGGCACAGGAGTACCCAGGAGATTTTGTAAATCATCCCAGCTCTGCTGCTTCTGCAGAGTAAAACAGTGGGGACATTCCTGTGCTGAGCTTGTATTTCAGTCCTGTCAGCCAGGTCTCCTTGGGGAAGCCACCACGGAGCCAGGGCTCGTGTCCGGGAGCGTCCCAGGAGAGGTGGGGGAGGTCAGCTTGGGAAAGAGCCAAAACTCCAGAGGAATGGTGTGACAGGAGGAATGGGAATGGGAGGGCATCGCTGAGATCACGATTTGGAAAATGAATAAACTTGGCCCAGATTCATCTCGCGTCAAGCCCCGGCCTCAGATCTCCTCCCAGCAGGCGGGTGCAGAGCGGGAGAAGCTGGGTCCAAGAGTACCCACTGGTAAAAAGGAGTGTGCTATATTTGAAACCTCTTCTGCCTCTGCCAGCTCCACTCGTGTGCTTTGCTTAGGAGGGAAAAAACATATTTCACATGCACACTGTTGATTTACTCTCACAGGGCCAGAGTTCAAATTTTATTCTAGTCAGATATCAAAACTTTGGATATTTCTCTTAATTTTGTGAACCCTTAATAGCTTTCGAAACTGGACTTAATATTTCTTAAGAACAGAGTTTCTCAGGGTATTCTCTGTACCTTCTTAGGCTGGCAGGAGATACCGTGAGAGCTATCATTCTTATATTAATTTGATATTTTTGCTTTAAAGCAGATTATGTGAGTAGGAGAGGGAAGGTAGAATTTAGATCCTTCAGAATTATTTGGCTCCACATCTATTTATGCCATAAATAGATAATATTTCAGTGAAATCACTGAGATTTGACTTTTTTGAAATGCTTTTGCCTGTCTTTGGTGGCTCTATTTAGAAATAACACACTGGCTTTAAAAGAGATGAGATCCTCTGTGCTTTTGAATTCCATCTTCTCAAACTGTGTTGAAATCCTTACACAGAGGACTCTGGATGTCACCAAAGCTCCCCAGCCTCTGGTAGGACCATTCTTAGTTCTTTGTGGCAGGTAACTCAACTGGCAGTGATGATGATGGGGTCCCCCTCTCCTAAATAATCAAATTCATAGAGGGAAAGTTTGGGGTTGAGAGATGGGATGGGATGAAGAAGTTGTCCCTTACACACCTACCACATCTTCTGTCATACATGTCCTCACTTAATTCCCAGAGGCAGGATCACAAATAAAATAAAATTGCAGGAAACACTTAATATGAAGGAAAAACATCAGCAGTGATAGAAATGTGGGAATTTGGGGGGTTTTTTGTTTGCTTTGGGTAATTTTTTAAAATTTTTTTATAGCTTCATAAATATCTGTTCCCAAGGAAAATAATTCCCAAAGGCAAAATGGTAAGGAAGCTGATTCATTTGTCATGGTGTCAAGTTTGTTCCTGAACGGAAGGATTTCCCTTGTACTTAGCAAGTGAGAGAAGTCTGATTAAGGCTAAGAATCTCCTGCTTAATTAAGCTTCTCTACACCCCTTGAGGGCAAGCACTGTCTTCATTTTACATATAGGTAAACTACAGCACAGAGAGGTAAGAGGCAATTCTTTTTCCCTGAGCAGAGCAAGCCAGCAAAGGCCAAGGCATCTCAGCAGGTTCTGAGGAAATCCTCCCCTCCCTCAGCATTGTGGTGTCAATGCTTCCCAATGCACAGTAGACCTGCAAATGCCCATCCCTGCAAGTGTTCAAGGCCAGCTCAGAGCAACCTGGTCTGGTGGAAGGTGTCCTGCCCACGGCAGGGGGTTGGAAAGAGATGATCTTTAAGGTCCCTTCAAGCCCAAACCATTCTGGGATTGCAACTCTCTGATATTCACCTTTAAATTCTGGGTGTATGGGGGCTGCAGGTGGTCATGTGTGGGGCAGGACAATGCACTGGCAGGCAGGGAGTTTGGATCTCACCTGCTGGGTGCAGGTGGGATCCAAATTCTCCAATCTGCTTTGGGGGGGATCATGAGTGAGCAGTTGACATTGCACAGACTGCCAGTGGTGGAGTGGGGTGGGTATCCCCAAATTATCCCCAAATCACCTTTTCTCCCTCCAGGAGAAATCTTAATTTCTTGTGATAAAATTAAGGGTATCTTTGGTGCTCTCACACTTCAAACCTCTGCTGAGATGTAGGTTGTGTGTTTATTTACTCCCCTGCTTAGTGTAACTTAAGCTACTACACAGAAATAAATTGTAATAGAAAATCTGCATAGTATTGTATTTAAACAGTGATAAAATCATTGAAAGTATCTGATATTATCTTCTTTTTTTTCTTTGCTGCCAATATTTTTTGTAGGCACTTTTTACAGACTGCACTAATAATTTTCCTATATAATCCTGTGCCATCAAATAGACTAACACATGAGCCATTCCTCTCTCTCAGTCTTCTCATTCTTTCTTTTCTGTGAGTCACATCAGCAGCAGCAGTTAAGTAAATCAAAGTTTTTAAGACTCGGGGAAAAATTGTCATATGTTACACACAAAACCAGCTACTGTATTTCAAAGTTTTGGTTGAAGTAAAAATATCAAAGGATCTCTGTCATATGGGAATCTTTTTCTCTCGCATTCCTGCACTATATACTATTAAAAGGCTTTAGTAAGTGAAGCAAAATAAACCCGAAGTGCCAGTTTACTACGGGTGGAAAAAACACAAAGTAGCAGCAGAGACAAACCAGAACCAAATGAATCCTTCCTGTGGATATGCCTCGTGTGTGTGACTGTGCCTGTGCTTTCCTTTCTCCTCTTCCTTTCCAACAAAAGTCTTGAAAAAGCAAAAAGTATTCGAGAATTTTTGCTCTAATTATTTTGAAGTTCTGTGATCAACTCCCTATATCAGCAAGAGAAAATATTTCAGACCTTTCTTGCCAGTGGATTGGGGCTGTTTCTTTTCCTACCATTTGCAGGGTGTCCTTTAAAGAGAAGTGGAGTCAAACTCTGTTGCTATTTATCTTTTTGCATCATTTCAGAGGAAGAAAGTCTTTGGCTTTGCTCTGCAGGGTCAGACACTTTAATTTGGGGGGAGAGGAGGATGAGTAATTTAAATTACTTTTTTNAAAATGCCCCTTCACAAATGGCCTTTGTTTTTCTCCTTAGTCAATAAATCACAGGAGGCCCCAGCCTAGTAAACCTGCCTTGGACTGATGCTTTATAAGCACTTTAGAGTGGTAATTAATCAACATGCCACTCTTCAGCACTGAGCATCAGTAATAGTGGGTGAGACAGGTAATGTTTTGTACAACCAGCTCCTGGCAGAGCAGTGCCCTGCAAACCCTCCTTGCACAGAGGAACCTTCCTGGGGTTTGCTTTTCCATCAGAAAGGGCAACTTGACAGAAGCCTGGCCCTGGTGGCCACTTCTCCTTGCACTCCCCATTGCCATTTCAGAGGGTGTTTGACAGCAGCATCCTCTGCTGTGACTGGGGCTTGCTCTGCTCCTCTCTTCTGCAGGACCACATGTGTGAAACTTTGAGGAATACATGCACTGCTTTATTCCTTCACAAATACAAATTATCTATGCTTGGTTGAGGTATTCTTCCTTGGTAGTGAACTTTTACCTGTATTTGAGAGTAATTGCTCCCCCAATGTAAGTAAATTTAGCCTTTAATTAGATCACTTCCCTTTGTTTATTTGATATTTTTGTGTTTATTTTCTTGGTTGTAAACAGACTACTTAAACAGTAGAACTGCAGAGGGAAAATGCATATATTCATGGAATAAGGTACTGGAAAAGGAGTGTATGTTTTATGCCATCCACTGGCCTCAGTCAATAGGAATATTATCACCTTTTGGTATGTCTCCAGTAAAATTGCACCTTTTACCAATATCTGGTTTGATTTAGTACTGGAAGAGGAATGCAAAGCTTTTAGGTTTCAGCTATTCTTTATGGTATATTTTTCTGATAGAAGCAATACAAAGAAAGTAACTCTTGACAAGTCACATTTTTCCACACAGTGATCTCTTGTTAGAGACCTGTGAGACTGCTATAATTTCATTCCCACTACTTTCAATGAATTCCATGCACGTGAAAGAGAAAAAGGATAGTGGAGCCTGAGTTCCTGCACTACCCCACTGTGCAGGTACCCAGAGGAGGATGGAGATTTACCCTGGGATTCCTTACATTGCTCTTCTGCTATACATTAGTTTTAATCTTCCACTGAGCAAAATATAGGCTTTTGGAACAAAAATAACAAGAGCTAGCCCTTTGGAAGCTTTATGGTATGGGTCAGATTTACCTTTCAGTATCCTGATGTAAAACACCGAGATCAGAGGAGTTACACCAATGTAAAACAGGTGTGCATATGCACATACACAGAGATGTGTATTTCCTTTCTTTTTCAAAAAAATTTATATAATTCAGACCTTAACCTCTACCAAAATAAACTTTTGTTAATGTTTTGTTGCTGCTTTCATCAGAGTTTTTACTTGCAGTGTCTCATCAACTGAAGGTGAAGAAGGTCACTAGATAACCAACCTTAATTTTTGCCCAAAAGAACTCCTTAGTCAGCCCATGCAAATATGATATCCAAGCACTGCAACTTCACAATGAACTTCTGCTTAAAAATATGTGAGCATCCACAATACGCTCATCCATTTCATGCGGATCACATGCACAGTTTTAGCTCTGACCTAGAATGAATTAGCTTCTATTCCCAAAGCTATATATACAGTGTTAAGTTATCTGGGGTTAATTTGCTGGAAAAAGGATTAGAAGCGAGTTAAGTTTGTGTGGCTCTGCGACATGAAGGTTTCGTCTCGGTTGTTTATACGTAGGCATCGAAAGAAATCTGGAAGCAACAGGGTATGTGGAGGAAGAGGGAAAGGGTTACAGCCTCGAGTTTCCCAAGAAGCACAGCTTGCAGTTCTGCTGCGGAGAAGGTTTCTCCATCTGGCAAGCCTCCTGGGATGCCAGACTGGAGCAACCAGTTTGCAGGAGCTGCACGGGGGGACACCTTCCCCGGCCGTCCATCACCGCAGCCAGCACCACGCTGGTGCCAGTGCTCCTGCTCCCACCCATCAGCCTCCCACCACTCCGCTCCGGGGTGTCAGCTGGGAGCACAGAGGGGCGTGTGGGCAGAGGTGGTGGTTGTCAAATCTTTTGGAAAGGCTGGGATACACCCTCGGCGCGCTCCGAGCAGTGTGGGTCAGTGTGTGAACGAGCCCGAGGAAAAACATGGGAGAATTAAAGCAACTGCCAGAGCAACAAAGGGAGTTCCTTGGGCTGCTTCTTACATGGGCTAAAATTAGGGTATGGCAAATAAGAAAAGGCAGTTTTTTGTCTTTTAGTGAAACATTCCTAAACTGTGCAATATATGGAGATGGCAGTTGCTGTGAACGTAGAGTTGCAAGCCTTTCCCCCTTTCACTCCCCAAATAGAATTTCCAGTGACATTTTGCAATAAAGGAATAGACTGAAAACCAGTTGTGCTTCAAGAAAGGGATTTCTGTAGAAAACTCAGCTCTCTGTTGAGGAGTTGCCTGCCGTACCTGGGGACAAAATTCTGCCACACAGTGTAAAATAGCCTCACTTTCTGCCCAAACTGCAAAGGAACCTTAACTATAGCATTTCTGATAATGCTTCCATAACGTGTGTGTGTGTGTGTGTGTTCTCTGAGGCATTCATTTGGCTGGCACATTGGAAAATGGTTAACACAGTGAATGTGGGGTGTCATTTTTGTAGTGGAGAATGTGTGCCAGAAGAATTCAACTGTAACCACTAAATATTTGCTTAAAAATAATTTTAACCATCTGGACTCCTTTTTTTCTTATTATTCTTATTCTTCTTTTGAGGTGGGGTGAGAAGGGAGTATTTTAATAGGAATGATTTGTGGTTACAAAATGAATTTGGTTAATTTGGTTACCACCCCCATTTATATGATGACTACAAATAGTCCCTAACATCTGAAGTTTTAAAGAACCAGCAGATTTTTCTCTCTTGAGCTTCAGAAGCTGGAAACGAACTTACAAAAGACAATAAATTGTTCTTGATGGAATAAATAGTTTGTGGGGTTGCTATTGTTCCTCTTGACAATACACTAACATGTGCTAATAGAGGAAGAATTGAAGAGCTTGCGTAGTACGGGCTCTTCTGCCAGGCGAAATTTTTCCGCTTTGGAGCAGGAATCAGATTCCCTAACTCTCAGGGCAGGGAAAATGTGGGGCTGGGATTCCCAGGAACCAGCACCTGCTGCTCACCCCGCTGCTGGGAGAGCTTCAGGGCCCTGCCACAGCAGAACCAGCTTTGGGGGAAACTCAGAGCAACCTGCAAACCTGTGGTTAGACAAGCCTGATCAGAGTTTGTTTCAGAAACGGTAAAACTGGCATCACTTTTCCCCTGGCTAGAGTAAGGATGCTTGCTAAAAACAGGGTTTGAATAAGAGTTTTCCTGACTCCCATACTTACAGGGATTTTTTGTGTGTCTTACTTAAGAACATACACCTTGTTTTTAAATATTCAGAGTTCAGGAACAGATTTTTTGGTTCTGAATCCAGTTAAATATAGTTAAATATAGGCAGTAGCTGTACAAGTTTCAATGTTCTCTGTGCCTTGCCTTAGCATATTAAATGAATGTTTTATGGAGCCTGCTATAAATACATCTGTTAAAAAATTTTTATCATACTTTGAAATGCCTGAGATTTAACTGCTACCTTTGTGCACTAATGATATACTAGTGAATGTGCACAGGAGATAAAATAAACTCAGAGAAATAGGAAAACTTGCATGTAGTGCTCTTGTTTTAGTAGCTCTTAGAGCTACTTCTCTGTTTTCTCATGCACTGCAGCACTGGCTTCATCCAACTCATGGTACATTAGGAACAATTTAGTATCATTTCATTTAAAATATGCAAGCTTTATATCGACAGTAAATGTGTAGCCACAAGGTAAAATTAAAAAAAAATATATTAGTTTCATCATTAAAAAAAGCCTTTAAAGTTTCCATTATCCATTATGTCAGGTAGCAAATATCTCCTCAATGTAACTCCAGACATTAAATCTGTCAAGAGGCATGCAGTAAAATAAATGTCTGGGATACCTTCATAAACAAAAATCTTATTTCCATAATTCATACAGCTGGCTGGCATTTATTGGCACGTCAGGTGCAATGGGGACATTTCAGGAACATTAACATGTACAGCATCATTTGTCAACAAAGCAACAATGTAAGCAAATCGTTCAGAACTCATACAGATTTACAGCTTTCTCTGCCAGCTGCTAATTACGGTGTGCTCTGCCTATTTGGTATGGTCTTTTTTATTGGAAAATGACAAAGGGGTTATGGTATCCCAGTTTGGAATATAGATGCGCTTTTAGTAATAATATGAGTGGTAATATGACTACACAGCCTGGAGTTTTGATCTAGTTGCACTAGTCTGATAATTGACCGGTTCTGATTGATGAAGGACAAAGAGAAATTCACAGGGATATTTACTTACTGGTAGAAGTAACCTCTGCAAACAAAGAAATAATAAAATACTGGAGAGCATGAAAAAGTATCCTTGCTTTAATATTGTTTTTTCCTGCTGAACATGACAGGGAAAATTCAGTCCTCACTGAAAACCTGGTCTGTTTATCGAGCAGTGCTTAGCAAGCCCTATACACTGCAGGCTGGCAAATACCCTTTCAGTCCACTTTGATAAATAAAAAATAAACTTTCAGCATTTTAAACAATGCAAAGGTTAAATAAAAGCTGACAATGCCATTGGCAAGGGCCAAAAGATGTGTTGATGATCTATTTTGGACATCCTCTGTGTCTGTCTGTATTTCTCTCCCTCTATTTGTTTGAATGTGTGTGTTCATGAATGTATGTGTGTTTGCAAGTTAATGACAGCAAGTCAGTTCTACTTTTTATTTCCAAGCTTTGGCCAGTTTGCATTTCAATCTCATAAAAATACAATTAGTAGGGTTTTATGCTTTGGATGTATAAATTCAATATGCTTCCAGAATTATTGTACCTGTTATTCAGCCAAAGGTAAGAGGATTCTATTAGCTAAGTACATATTTAGACACCTAATAAAATCCCTTATTTGGTTCTGTTTCTTAGTCTCAGTTCATGAACAGTAACCACTATTCTGAGTTAAGATCTTGACCATTTAATTTTTAAGAAAAAAGTAATTAGACCATATTATGGATTAATCCCTTGCCAATTTTCATTTTTAAATCAAAGTAATTTTAGACTTGGGAACTACATAATTTTATGCAGAGAAAGTATGTTTTGCCAACCTTATTAAAATCTTTAAAGACCATATTTTCTATAGGCTTCCAAAAATTATCCCACAAAAATGTGTGGGTGCACCCATCTGTACACATGAATGGGCAACTAGGAGCATAATTATCCACTTTTGCACATGCAAATGGAGGTGTTTAAGCACAAATTAGCTGACCCCCAGATTCTGCTGCTACATTTTTTCTGAGCTGGTTAATAATGTTTTGTTGAATTCCATAATATAGGTTAAAACCCCAGAATAATTTTTAGATAGAATAACTTTTTTGTGAGATATCTGAAATCGCTAAAGTCTTTTAAAAAACGATGCTGATGCAACAGTGAAATGAGGTGTAGCTTAGTGCCAGTACTTGGGTGTTATTTTGGTTATAACGACCGTATGATTCTTTCAATAAAATAAACTCCATTGGCTCCAGCAGCTATTGCTGCCTGCCACTGTTCCTCCAGAAGCAAAATACACATGTTCCTACAGGGAAAAACTACTGCACTAGGATTATAAAAAATTGACCATCAATCTAAGTCTGTATGAGCAATCACAGCCGCTTTCGGAGTTATTTTGTATTAGAAGCAATTTACCCATCTGGAAGAACAAAGATGTGTGCAAATGCTGGAGCGAGTAACTTCCAGCTGATGCTTAAAGAAAGTTAAAATCCCAACTGCTTCTGGGGTGCCTGGCCTCTATTTCTGACCTGGAAATATTCAATATGTTGAGGAGCTCTTCCAAAGGCTGGGGCAGCTCGCTGGACCCTTGGCTTTGTGCTCCCTACCTGCTGATGCTCTCCCCACCACCCCCGGGCGGGCTCCTTGCCCACACAGCTGCACAGGGAAAAGGGGAGCGGTCGTAAAGCTTCTGGAATGAGACATGGAAATTAGTGGCTGCATCGCCTCGGTAGTGATTGTGTGAGTATTCTGGGATGGGCTGACAAACAGGGATGAGTCTCGATCGGGCCTCTGCAGGGTGAGGGGGTGAGATGTAGGACAAGGGTATGAGTTTCTTGGATGTGGGGCTGAATCGTGGCTTTGTGCTGCTACATGGGTAAAGGGAAACAAACATTTATCACAGAGCTTAAAAACCCAAAGGTCAATGACCCCTAGAATTCACATTTACCCCCAATATGGTACCCAAATGTGACAGTGCTGCTGCAAGTCCTGATGGACAAAGACCACTTAATGGAAACCTAACTTCATACTGTAATTCAAGATTATTTGAATTTACTTTATTTGTGAAAATTTTCCATTTGTCTTCATGCTTTTGTACATTTGAAGAGGAAGTTTAGGCATTCCCTGATCCATAGAGATTGCTTTTCTTCCTTTTCTTCTCTTTGATTCCACTTGCCTAATAATAATGGGCATTATCTTATATCCATATTTAATTTTATTATGTCACTTGCATTGCAAGAAAAGGATGTTCTTTTCAAACATTGTAATGCATTTAGTATTTCACTAGTCATCAGTTAAATCAATTTTTCCCTTTATTGGATCTGAATTATAAATCAACTAGTCATTGTATGGGATACTGTATATGAATGTACAGTATATCATTATGATGTATCCTATAATAATGTCTCTTAGACATGAAAACTAAAGATGGTGGTTTAAAGTGCTGAGAGAGAAAAAATTGGAAACATCTGTTAGTAGGAAGTAGAGAAGACTTTTCATTAAAGTTTGTCAAGTGTATTTGATAGGAAGAACACACTGGGCCGTATTCTGCCACCCCTTACATACACCCACCCCAGTACCCAGCCTGCTTTTTCTGTTTCATGTAGGAAAGCCAAGATTATGGGAGACACTGAAAAAACAGCTCTCTACTTTGGTACAGCAACTCAAAGAATCTGAGACCTGGGGCAGCAGTAGGATTCATAAGTTTGAAGGAAAAAGAGATCTCACAATGCAGTCTGTGTCTTTGTCTGTGCAGGGGTAATGAGAGCTGGCCTGTTCTTACATTGACTATGTCAGCAAGACCATGTGGAACAACTGGTGTGGGATATTTATGGGCAAAAACTCTTTTCTATCCAGTTATCCACTTCTTACAAGAACTCCTTAGGCATGAGGTGAAATACCCTCTGCACCCACAGCAGAGACCTCTCCTCTGGCTGGTGCAATAGTTTAAAAGCCAATATCTCACCTTGCCTTTGCAATTTTTTCCCATTTCTGCCTGCTCCCAGTGGTCTCTGAGCCCTGCCGTTTCCATGATGATATACAGAACTATAAAATCAGATACAGCAGTCACAGGGCCCGGTGCGAATTACCCCCCGAGTCAATAGAAAACAGAATATTGCTTATTGATTTGGTCTAGCCTGTTGTGTGGTCGATGGAGAACAAACTAATACAAATAAAATGAATCAATTGGAATCTGGCTGTGGACCTCGGTGAGTCACATGAAGTAGGTTTCTGATATCCTTTATCATCATGCACAGCCGGTGAAACAAGAGCGCTACTGTCTTCTGCTGGCGCGGAGAGTTACCTCAGGCTATACTGAAAAATGCTTTTTTCTTATTTTTAGACCTGAATCAGCCCATGCCAGCAAATGTATTCTTGTGAATACAGATCCTACTTTGTTGTAATGCCCATGGGAAGGCGGTAGTGTAACCTGTTTGGATGCAGCTGCAGACCACCTGTAGAGAAAGTCAAATTAGGGAGAGACCCCACTGTTCTTTGCATTAATGCTTTTTGTGTTGTGGCCTGAATCCCCCTCCCTCCCCCTTCAATGTATCTTTCTCAACTGGGGAGATGGAGAGCACATTTTAAGACCTTCTGTCCATTTAAGGCATCTTGTGATTGAAAGAAGATTTGAAAGACTGCAAAACCTCCCCAGCCACCAATGAGCAGTGGTGTGCAAGGAGCCTTAACAGTTTTAGGATGACTTTTCCTCCTGGTCTTGCAGGCTTGGGAGGTGTTGGCTTTGAGGAAAGAGCTTAAAGGGCATATTTTTACCTCCCTCAAGTAATCTGCATGTTAGGGAAGTCTAGCTTTGGAATGGAAAAGTGGTTGTCAAGAAGTAAATCCCTAACTTGCCGCACTTTTTGTCCCATTGTTTCTAAATAAAAGATGGGCAAACAAAAGAAAATGGCTCAAATCTAAACGCAGTGCCTGTGTATCCTGAGTACCCACGTATAAACAGGCACAGTCTCACTGATCTCACTTAATGACATTGGAAGTCCCTTTCACTACCAATTTGTCTGTGTTCTGGACACAGGGATAGTTAAGCATGTAAACAACTGGTTTGAGATTTTATGTCCTTGGTATGAGAAGTAGTTTTAGTTAGTTTAGTTAGTTCTCTTGTTATCTCAGCTGCAACTGCCAACACTGCTGGTGTCTGTAACTTCTCAGCAGATTAAGCTTTTATTCATTTACCAGGTAGCATTTTGTCGCATAGCAATGCAATATTCTACCTTATGTCACATAAAAACTGCCTGCAATGAAAATTTAATGTCATTTCTACTTTTCACCCCATTTCTTCACAGATGAATCCCACTGTTTTACTAATCATTGACGTACTAGTTAACACAGGCAGAGTTTGTAGATTGAGGTAATGTCATCAAGCGTTGCCTCATTTTAAATTCCTTCCTCTCGCTGGTGATATCAATGTTCACTGCAAAGACACTGATGATACTGAATTTAATTGGTATTTATGTGTAGGGTCATGTGTACTCTCAAAGAAGTTTCTGTGTAACTTTTCCCTAATTGAAATTAGATTGAAGTGTTGCTGTGTACACTGCGACTTAATGGTGACAACGTTGAGCCAGCTTCGGAGCTCAGATGCATGGCACGCATCCCAAGAAATCTGCTATGATGCTCCCACATACATCTATGCATATTTTTATGGTACAAGAGACATAAGGTGTGGAAAAGGAGCAGTCTCTTTAAGGGGGATGTGGCAACCCTATCTGCCAGTCATCTTGCCTCTGCTGTTCTATTCCTTTTACAGCCATTCTGCCTGGCTGGGAGCTGTAACATCTTTACCTACGTGTTCAATGGCTGCACGGTGGTTAAAACCCAGGGGAAAGGGACAGGACATGGGAGTAATGGACCTGGAAATGCTTTTTGGTCTGGTTTGGGGATGCATTTTTCACCACCTTCTATTTTAAATAACATAATATATGAGCAACCTGGTCTGCAAACAATTTTGGGACTCTGTCTGAGGCTCACAGCTGCTGTGCAACGTGAAGGGCCAGTCCTGATATTGGCTATAACAAAATGTCACCATTAATTCCTTATTTTGCTCCTTATTTTGACTCCAGACCAGTGCACCCTCTCCTCCCTAATGCTTGTGGAAAGTAGGGAAAAGTGAATTCTCACTGGTAGAAGTGTTTTGACTGGGAGTTTAATTTATAGCAGCTCATAGAATTGCAGTGTGTAATAAGCAATGTCCTTGAACATTTTTCATGTGCTTCTAAGTGACTCTTTAAAAAACATTGGTTTCTCTTGTAAAAATCATTAAACTTGTTAAGCAAGAAGCAGTAGTCTTGGTTAGTAGTCATCTCAGTGCTTTAAATACTAGTGGGTAATTAGCAACAGGAATAAATTAAATATATTTCAGGTATAAAGTTGAGGAAAATCACCAAATATTAGCAAAGTTCCAAAATCAAACTACTTTGTGTCGCATGCTGTTTTAATGACTGTAGTTTATAAATGTGCATAATTCCAAAGAGATCACATGTTTCACATAATAAAAATTACTGTGACATAAAATATATATTTTCTTAAAAAGTACTTGTAATATCAAAAGGACTGTGAAGTATTAGCCATTTAATACAAATTTATCTTTTCTTGCAGATGATTACATTTTCATTTTAATTGCTCACATTTTCGGTTCTGATCTTAATGTTTTATAGTAGTGAAGACATGCCACAAAGAAAGGAAAAAAAAAAAGATTTTATTTGTTAGTTAACAGTCTTCAGAAGTCCTAATTTGGCCAATGTGTTCTGCTGCAAAGTCTTGGAATGCTGTCTTGCAGTTTCAAAAGTGATCTTATTTGGCTTCCCAGAAACTATTATGCCTGGAGGATGCCATGAGAACAAGGGCTGCCTTGTTAACAAGTAGAAAACTCTCAAAAAACAAGATAGGATCCTGATATAAATCATAATTTAGATGCACAGAGCTATGTTCACAACCACAGTAATGTAATTCATTTACATCTAGTTATTACTTATCTCCACCCGAACTCCGAAGTTCAGGAATGCAGCTGCCTTGTGCCTTGTGACTCGTGGGGGTTAGGGAAGAATGACATCACCAAATTTAAGCACATTACCACGCTGACATAGTGGCACCTTGTTTTCCCTTCCGCGGATAGAGCGGGGATTGTCTGCTACCCCCCATTCTCCCAAAGAATACCTTTTTTCCCCTTTCAAGCAGCTGCTATATGAAGGGTTGCAAATGTCACTTCAACTAATGATGAATGATGCTTGACCCTTGGACCTGTTACTATGAATTTTATGCAATGCTAAATTAATATGAAAGATCTCTGCTAGAAGACTTCAGCTATTATGCATGCAGCATAAATGATATGTTAAACAATCCAAATTTTTTTCTCATAACCATGGTAAAATGCAGAGCTGTTTTAAGGTTTTTTGATGTGTATTTCCACTTCAGATTAGTATCTTTTCTTTCTAAAAATATTTTTGGTAAGCAAATCGGTTTGCGAAAAACATTGTCAAAAGGGCAACTGGCCCACATGTCTTTGTTGTTCACGTTTGAATATAATTAATTATGTAAAGCAATAGTTAGTGGGAGCTTAACAATTAGTAGAATCTGTCAAATAGTCACACGGAAATTACTAACTAATTGAACTACTGGTCTTTTATTGTTTCAGGAAGCAGGACAGAGTGTCATTCCTTTATCTTTTAAATTCATTATTATCACATATCACAACTTTCAAGCAGTATATGCTTCCTAATAGATTAATACATAAATAACCCTCCTGGTAATGCCACAGTGGGCAAAAGTGTTTGATATAAAACCACCTGTTTTAATTAGTATTCAGATTCATGCTGTTAAAAAATGGTAATCCTCTTGCAGCTATATGACATTTTTAAAGCTTTGAATTTCCATCTGTATCTTATATTATGATGTTTCAGGATTGTCGTGAGTTAATTATGTTAACTTTGGAAACATTGCCTGCATTTAGAATGAAAAACTTCAGCTTGAATAGCCAGGAAAGCAGATGCTATCTTTCTTGTCAACTGCTTTGTTGTGTGATGCCTTGAAACTTTTTTATAAGATTCTGTCTCCAAAAGGAAGTATAAATCTCCATTTATTTGAAATGTTGCTCTAATCTAATCAATATTTTAATATATTTCTCACGGGAGGGACCTGAATGCGTCTCAAGGAACCAAAGACGTGAAAATCTCTTATTTTATGTTGAAATCCTCTTGTTATTACAAGTCCGTTCACAAGACTAATTTGTAGAACAGGAAAAATCCATGTACTATAAAGTTTTAAATTGTTTCAAAGCATACCCTCCTGTAATATATGCCTGTAAGTTGAGGTGAAATGAGAGGAATTGGAAGCATTACAATTAGGATACACATCCAGATAAACCCTGGAACAGAGAAAGGGAGGCACAAATCAATGGGCGACGTGGCAAATCTGCCCTGGGTTCTACAACAGAGCAAAGGAAAATGCAAAATGAGGGTGTGCACGTGAGGTGGAGGGAAAGGTGTGAGGTGGGCAAGGATTTGGTGGATGCAGGAGACGCCGCTGTCTCCTCCTTCCACGTGAAGGCTGTGTGGGAAATGGAAAAACATCGTGCCATGAGTCACCCGAATCTCATCGCACCCCTTCGCTGCCAAGGAGGAACCAGGGCACTGCCAGGCGCGTTCACATGGGCCCCGGGCTGCTCCTGCATCTCCTGAGGCTCGCTGGGAGAAGGGGAGGAATTGCACGTGGAGCTGCATGTGGCAGAGTGCGTGGAGATATTATTTCAAGCCCCCACTGGCCCCAAAATTTTTGACCTTTTGGTCAAAAAGTCCTGGGCAAGGTCTCACACGTTGCTGTGTACGCAGCTCTGTATCCCACCGGTCGTGTGATTCCATGGATTTCACGAACACAGGTTTGATCAGACACTTTGGGCTTTCACATCTGCAAAGGCATCCTATTGCTCAAAAGAAAGTTATTTTTGCTGTCACAAAAATGTCAATGTTTGTTACCCAGCTCTGTGCAGAGAAGCTGAAATGTGCAGGATAACCCAAGCCTGGATCAGGACAGGATCCACTGGTGTGGCTTCAGGGTGGAGGGAACCCTGAAGCTGATGAATTTATATGAAAAAAAGACACTTATTGAGAATCTTCCATATCCAGGCTAACATGTGATTCTCAAAATGCATAAAAATATTTGAAAATTCATGTTATTATTAGCACTATTATTATCAAAGGACATTTCGTTAACATTTGAAAGTCCTTCAGTGCACTTGGAGATATATTTGTTTTAGCAACTTATATAATCCCCTCCTGTTTAAAGTTTTGTTTTAAACACATACAATTATCATCTCATATGCCCTGATTCAGTAAGCACTTAGAAGCATTCCTATCTTTAACAGCATAGCTAGTCCCAGCTAATATCCAGGGAATGGAATTAGAGCTTCAGATATTAGCAAAAAGTAATGCAAATGTGAATTAAGCAACATGGTTTTGAAGTAAGTTGACTGAGGACTTCTTATGCCTTAAACCGAACGCTAAAGTTTGACAAAAAATTAAAAAAAAAAAAATCAAAGCAAGCATTACTGATATTAATAATTATTTTAAAAGTATATGAAGTTGAATAATTTAGTCTGGCAACTTGAAGGAATTAGGCACTGAAATAACCTTCCAGTGAGGATGATGAAAAAAAATGCTAACAGCTCGGAGGCAGAGCCATCAGAAAAAATGTCATGTATAAACATATTTGAATATGTCCACATATATACATATGTATATATACATGTACACACTTCTGGTCATACAGAATAAGAATGGTATTATTGTTGGGGTTTAGCATGTAAGTCTCATTAATTAACATATTTGAAGTTAACTTCATAGTAAAACATGGCTATTTCCCAGCTAATAGAAATTAAAATTTAAATTTATATAAAGTTTTATCAAATTCATATTTGTACCTTTGCCTTTCCCAGTGTGACTTTCCATACAGGCAAACCTACATCTAATATGGTGTTTTGCTGTGGAAAACTCTCATGCTACTACTATGTCTGTCCATAAGGTGAAGTGATATTCTCTGTTCACAACACAACTGATAAAAAATTGTTGTGTTAGGTAACAATTTCCGCCAAATTTTCATGAACTGAACCAGGGGAGGTGAAGCCTGAAAGATTCTTACAACCCAAATGCAGTCCTGGGTTCTCTGTCTCTGGTTTTTCAAGGCAACTCACTTATTGCTCACAGAAAAAATTAAGTAATTCCTAAAGGCAAGGTGCAAATATTAAAGTGCCAGTTTGAAAGTATTTAACAAAAGTGTCCTTTCTTTTTGAATAACTTCAATAAAGTGTTTAAATGACCTCTTCCTAACCAGAAGAGAATATAGAGAAGAAATTAAGCTTTATTGGTAAATTAAAGCCCAAATCCCATGGTTGATGAGAGATACGGTCCGTTTGAAATAGTTACAGTTTCAGACTTTCTCCTCTACAATCAGCGGGTGGAGACCAACATAATCCAATTAATTGTAATTCCCTTTTGTGGCACTGGTACAGTGGTGAATGATATAGTAAGTCCATTGAAGTCTTATCTCTGGTCAGATAATCCAAATGGATTCATATTATGAAACAGTCCTTTAGAAAAGTTCTGATGAACAGAAGTGTTTTGACTTTAGTGAACCAAAAGATAAATTCTATACAAAATAAAATGTTTTGTCCTTGACATCTACAGGGTTTGTGTACACCTGATTTATGTAAGAATACTTGTTTCAGATGCTCTACTTCAAAGTGCCCATTCATTAAAAGGCAAAAATCAAAAATTTGTTCTCTGGAAATCTTAGAAAAAATCAAGGTGTGAGAACAGAGATTTACCTGTATGGGTAACCTGTATCCTTGGAAATAGACCCATCAAAATAAATGGGGTTACATATATGAGGAATATACAAATAGCAATTTGAGAGTTGTTTTGATTTCTTTTTTTCTACTAAAACAACAAACTAGCATTTCATTGATAATCCTTATAGCTGTAAACAAACCATATATGTTTGTTCCTCTCCAGTATTGCAGGAGGACTAGGGGAATTGCCTAATTTTTGCTTGAGCTTTGATTTATTTACATTTGGAAGTCATTTACATAAAGGAAGTTATAATGATCTTTATTGTTTTGTTAATTATTTCCTTTGATTATTGAAACTCACTCACTGAGGCACAAGCTCATTGTTACTGGGGTCAGTCACAATAATATATTTGGCTGTGTGCAACAAGTCAGGATTGGGTGGTATTCTTGTTTTTTGAATTGTTTTCATGCAGACCCTTTCAGTTTAACAATCACTGGAGACAGGACTGATTTAATGCATCACTTGTCTGATCCAGTGCTTCATATTTTGTGTTTCTCCTTTCCTTTAAAGTTGTCCATAGCAAGCCCACACTACAGCAGAGTGGTTTTGCTTGTAGCATGTTGAAATCTCATATTTACTAAAGGATACTGAGATGCCATTTGTGGAAGACAACACACTAGACAATATATTGAGGTCAGATCTTTGCAGAGTGTCTCAAAAATACTCTTTTCCCTTTTTTTTTCCCCCTCTCTCCCTTAAAGTATCTGGTTGAAATTTAATACAAAGAATTTTTTACCCTTTGGGGTACATTACATATGAAATAATTTATGACCCATGAATCACAAGAAGGCAATGAATTAGGTTTCAGATAAGTCTGCCAAATATTACAAAACATTGTGTAAAGATTTTTGGACTATGAAAAGGCTTTTGACAAGAATGGAAATAGAAGCAGTGTTAGAAACAGCAAGAAGGGGAAGAACAGAATAGCTATATGACAGAATCCTAAAGCACTCTGAGTTAGTAGCACAATTAAAAAGATATGAATATGAACATACTTTTGAAGTATGAAAATGTGACAGAGAGTCATTGTCCAATTCTTCTCTGTATTAGATCTTGAGAGCCTTCAATTTATTTAAAATGTAGATTTGCGGACACTGATACACATAATTCTGATAAAAGATCTGACTGTAAATGGGGAAGAAAAAAAAAGATAAAACCTCTAAAATTAGATTGCAGAGAAGCTGACTAGAGAGCAATTACACAATAAAAAAAATGTTAA
This sequence comes from Chaetops frenatus, assembly GCA_013400775.1. Classification (NCBI taxonomy): domain Eukaryota; kingdom Metazoa; phylum Chordata; class Aves; order Passeriformes; family Picathartidae; genus Chaetops; species Chaetops frenatus. The sequence continues at coordinate 2,025,186 of VZTR01003745.1, forward strand.
TAATGGATTTGAAGTTGGAAGGCAGATATTTACCTTGATTAATGTATGTATACAAAATACACAACAAAGAGAGGAAGACCAATCAAGTCAAAAGCAGAATTCAGAATTGACTTTTCCTTTTGAACAGTAAAATGTATCCTGAAGAATAAGTTACTGGTCTAGGCAAGTATTTGGTATTTTTATTCTGTAGTCATTAGGCCAGTTCAAAATAAAAAGGGAAAAATAAACAGAAAAAAGAAAATAAATTGTTCTTTAGCTATGAGGAAGAAGCTGAAGTTACTGTGCAAGAAGTAAGTAGAGAGAATTACATAGAGGACAGAATCTCAGCACTGTAAGACAAATGAAATTTCTCCTCAGCACAGACATTTAATTTCTGTGAGCTGCAGAAAGTCTGCCAAGCCCCGTCCTGGTGTTCAGGCAGCCTTGGTGCTCTGTGGGAGGGTAAGAGCTGGGTGGGAATTCCTCCGTGCTCTTTCCTTATCCCTGGTTTTAAACCCTGGTGGTACCTGACTATTTCTCTGGCCCCAAAAGAAGGAGTGATCAGGCCCTGCAGGTCTCAGTGCTCAGGCTGTGTCTGTCTGCTCCTACTCTTTGTTTACAAGTCACCTCCGAGCGAGTCTGGCAGAAGTATGTTGATCTGTAAACAGGTGGTCTATTTATTCTTAGGGAGCTTTCAGCTGCATTTTGAGGGGAAATATTCTCTCTTTAAAATCATTCCTTTTCCCATATGGAATAGTTGATTCAGCTAAATTTAATGAATTTTAAAAGTACTTGCAATTATAATCCCATCACAGTAATTATTGTTTCAGATCACGATGATAGAAAATGCTAAGTTAAAACTAATATGTCATTGAGGCCTCTAGCAGGTATTGGCAGTGAACAACGTATGAGTATCTTGGTGATGATACCTGTTTCTGGCTGCCAAAAGTATTGTTCTTTCAGTACCATTGCATATTTTTATACTTCCAGTTCCAAACAGTCACTGATTGCGTAGAAGTTTCCCCAGTGCCGTGGTGTCACTGGCTGACCATTTTCCAAACCTTTGACCTCCTCTGCATGCCTTCATGGTGAGCCACCTCTGAACTCCTCAAGGGTACTGGGTCTTTTTCACAGAAACAATGAGACAGTTCCTGCCTTTCTTACTCTTTGGACTTTGTGGAATTATACGAGGATGAATATGACCCCGTGTGCCCAAGTACAGAAAGCTTTTCTTTTTCTGGCACAGGCTGGGGTTTAAGTTAGCAGTACTTGGTTGTTCCAGCAAGTCCCCAGGTCAGAGAACTGTCATTTTGGAGGACTGGAATAAGCAGCGCTCTGGGTGCACACAGAGATGTTCTGCATTTTAGCTAAAGTTACTCAGTAATTTGTGCTTGGACTTCATGGAAATGGGCACTCCAATATTAAACACATGTTCAGGCACTGTAATGTCACAGCTTAAATTTTCTGTTAAAAAGTCACGCCAGGTTTCTCCAGCAGAAGAGAAAAGCACACAAGCTTTTTTTTGCTGACTATATCCTTGATAATTCATCAGTGCTAGCATTGGATAGATTCAGATGAGGTTGCTTAGAAATCCATTGCAGACAAAATGTAATGATTTGCTTAGCTGACATTTTCCTTGATTTGTTTAAACACTCTTAGAGGTGAAGGGCCATGCACTGGGTTCAGGCAGGACAATGGATCTCCCAAACCTGGCAAGGGACAGAGGAAGGACTCAAAAAATCTGCCTGAATGAGGAAATTATTGCTTCTCAAGAGTTGAGGCTTTTGTTGTGCAATTTCATAGAAGTTCCAGGAGTTTTATGCACTTTAGAGGGTGTATATAGACTGCAATGTCAGGGCAGGATTTATCTCAGGGGAAGAAGGTCAGTATCTTGTGCTGTTTCACCAAGGGATTGAGCTCTTTGTCACAGAGTGAGAAAGAACCTTCACCATCTCACAGCATCTCATTGCTGCCACATCTCTGGACATCTCTGTGCTAAATTATTGCTCTAAACTGAGTGTTTGAAAGAAGCTTTTTACCCCAAGCATGCTGCTGTGTCTATGTGCTGGTGATCAGAAAGGCTGTGGCTTGGAAAATGCAGGTACTCCAATGGAACACACACACCTTTCAGTGTACAAAGTCATGATTGTGCTGTCAGACATGAGAGCAGCCCTCACAAAGGGATTCTGTGATCAAGAACTGTGCTGGTGCAAGTGGAGAACTTCTGCTTGAGTCTGTTCTTCCCCTTTTATCCTATTGAAGACCATGAATGATCAGAAAAATATTTTTGAGAATATAACTATTAAAAAAAAATAAAAAGGAAAAAGAGGTGTCTTCAAATTTCATACAAACGTTCTTCAAGTTGGAGACAGAAGCACAATGACTCTGGTCCATTGGTCTTTTCCTAGTGTTTACATGAGGAATTTTCTTTTCCTCTTTCAACCACAGGACTCTGTTTTGGATCTCTTGGTAATCAAAATGCCTATTGAGATGAGGGAGTCAAAAAAATTTCCCAGGGTTTAAGTTAACTGGGAATGTTTTGTGCATACCCAGCTCTTCTGCAATGATTTTGTTGTGAGGGAGATTGTAAGGATTAGTCAACAGTGACATGCAGGGCTTTCTCCAGGGGAGATCTCCTTCAGCACAGGTCACTGGGATAAAAACCCAGTGCTCTGAGGTTTCCCACACTGGAGCTGGGTGCTGAAACACAAATGCTAAGTTTTCATCCCAGTGCTGCTGTGTGCAACCACCAGCAGGGAAGTGATGGAAAAGGCAGCAACACCAGCAAATGGATCACAGACCCAAAAAGACCCCATCTCACCAAAGACTTTAGAAAGCTTTATGAGGACACAGCCTTCACATCAGACCAGACATTGCCAGCTGAGTGTGCAGGACTTGCTCTCCACATGATTTGGGGTCATCCATGAGCTGTGGGAATGTGGAATGCTCAAAGGGGGCAAAAACTTCTGAAGGTGGTGCTCTGGCATGTGATGGTAGCATGGGCAAGAGACAGCTCAGAGCTGAGAAAAGACAAGTTATGAATTATCTGAAAAGACAAGTGAAGGAGCAGGGCTCTCAAATGACTGCATTTTGCTCCTAGAAATTAGTCTACATACCAGGCAGGGTGTGTGGTTAGAGGAACCACATCCATTTTCTTTCAAAACTCAACTCTCTCTACAGCTTTGGTTGATTTTCATTTTTTTCCCCCCTGTCTTTAGCTGATCCTTCCATAGATGACCTTCTTCCTTTCTGAACCTCAGAATGGCACCCTTAAACCAAATCTGAACTCTTCTTTGGTTCTGCTGCAGACATTATAAGTTCCATTAAAAATTTGAATTGTTGAAAAGGCTGATTAATAACACAGTAAAACACACGTTCCCTTCACAAATGTATTGTATATCGATTTTTTTTTTAACTAATAATCTTGACAAGTGCCCACACTATTTTTTTCCCTTAATGTGGTCTTTATATTTTCAGCCTGAGTATTAGCATAAATTTTATGGGATTTTCTGGGCATATTTGTGTCTGTATCTAAGATATATGATATCAACTGGCAGTGATGGTTGAACTAATCAAATACTACTGACAAGTTAAAGCAAATTTTTAGGACTGTGAGATTTTGAGCATCTTCCCAGATACAGTATCTCCTGACTGAAAGCAGTCCTTGACTGTCAAGTTTAAATACCAAATTTGGGACTTAATCTTTATGTAAGCAAAATACCCCAATAAGAAATATGTCTGAGTAAAGCCAAAAAGCCAGGTCCTCCCCTTAAAGCCAGCCTGAAACGTGTGTGTGTTTGTTTATGGCCCTATAGCCATGGCATGTGAGAGATTCCAACCAGTGGGAACCAAACGAGAGTCTTACACTGAATGGACTTCTATTTTTTTTTTTTTTTTTTTTTTTTTTTTTTTTTTTT
>VZTR01003745.1:2031340-2058037 GCA_013400775.1 Chaetops frenatus
AAAAAAAAAAAAAAAAAGGGAGAAAAGCGTTCCCCATTATTCCCTTGTACATAGCAAGGCTAACACATGTAAAGCAATAACTCATTTTCTATTGCCATGTTTAGCATATGTCTCCTGTTGGCTCAGCAAGGCCTTTAGGCCGGTCCCTCGAGCCGTCCATCGTTGGCAACTCTTAGCCCCTCGGCCTCAAAACCAAATAGCTTTGAATCATGTTGAGCTGTGATGCTAATTTTCATACTGATGCATTATGGGAATAAATGTATCTGACATACTGTGTCAATGGTACCGTCTCTTTGTGTCTCTTGTTTTTCTGTTAGCTGCATTCCTACAGATGGTATTCCATTGAAAATGTTCTCTTCCTACAAAAAAAAAAAAAAAAAAAAAAAAAAAAAAAAAAAGGGGAAAGAAAAAAAAAAACATGCACAGCACCAAACCTCTAGGTGCAGAAGGCTGTTAACGGTTGCTGATGATAGTAGGCAAACATTAACATAATAATTAGTGTCTTGTAATTGTTTCATTAAAACCAGTTGTTCCATTTCTCCTCGTGTTTTCCCAGAAGAGAAGCTGAATTTGGACGACAGCCAGTGGGAGGACATCCACGTTGTCACCGGAGCACTCAAGATGTTTTTCCGAGAGCTGCCTGAGCCGCTGTTCCCATACTGCTTCTTTGAACAGTTTGTGGAGGCGATCAGTAAGTACATCACACACAGTAGCAGCTAGTGAAATAGCCTGTTGTATAAAAAATAATAATAAACTTAAAAATAGAGGAGCAAGGGCACCTCAAACCTGACTTACTTTCCGTTATCAGCGATCCTGTCTTTTTATTGGTTTTGATTGCCTTTTATCTCCTACAGCATAAAGGTATTTCACTGGAGAGAAGGGGAAAAAATATCGAATTATTCAGCTATAAATTTCGTCTCTGCAATTTGACTGTAGTGCCTAAAATGGTTTAGGAAAAGAATTAAAATGTGTATGTATTCAAAATATGCTAGGCTGATAATCCATATATCCCCAAACACAAGAGAGAGACTAATAATTGTGAATCATGTTAGAAGGGGCTGTCTTTATGTTAATCAGAATGAAATGCGTGTGTTTTGTTCCACAAGGTTGCAGACTCTTGCCTTGCAGTGATCACAAAAAGAATGCAAAAACATTCATGTTCTCATTTTCATATCTACCTTTCCTTGATTATTATTTTTTTGTTTAAAGTTGGCAGGCAGAAAAAGTATTTTCAAAGTCCCAGGCATTCATTCTGTTCCACATCTCTGTGGTTTGTGTGCTGCAAACCCTCCCTGTATTTAATATATTCAGGTGCATTTTGTAAAACTGTATCAGCTTGGAAAAACTTGACAAAAAAACCCAGTGATTTGGGGGTTTGGTCCCATTGGAAAGGGAGGGGAGGGAAAGGGATAGCTTAAAGGGAAAAAGCCGAGTAGGAGATTAATTAAAGATCCAATAGAGAAAATCTCTAGGAAAAAACAAACCCAACAAAGTACTCAGAGGTCTGATTTCTGAGTGATGGGCACACATATTTGCCACTGCTGTTAATGAGAGCTGGGTGTGCACATGCGCAGCTGTCAGGGAATACGGAACCCTTAATGTACAGATCACTTTGATTTTATATTCATAAGAGTCTTTAGTTCAACTAAAGCTTTTCAAGACCCAGCATCAGATATAATGAGGTTAAATACATCTCACAAGATCCTTCCCTGCTCAGTTATTTGGAGGTGCAGTGCAGTTAAATGCACGACGTAAAGAAATGCATTACCTGAAATTTGCTCCTGGCAGCTCACTTTCTTCTCCTTCCAAAGGAAATCAGGTGGGGAACATCATCTCTCAAGTTTAAGTTCCTGTTGCACAGCGTTTGCAGTGCTAAGAGGGAATAGCAATAAAGAATTTCTTATTGTTCAGCTTCTGTGATACCTTGGGATAAGATGCTCATTGAAGAACCAGCACCTGCCCTTCAGGTGCTTTTCCATCCATCTGCTCCGCCCTCTTGGAAAGGAGGGGATGAGGTGTCAGCTCATGGGGCACAGCCTGGAGGGTCATCCACACCTCCTATGCAGCTAATTCTGCAGTCCAATATTTACTATTGAGGAAGAAGTTCTTTACATCAGGGGTGGCAGAGCACTGGAACAGCTGCCCAAGGAGTTCATGGAGTTCCCCTGTCTGGAGACTCCTGTGTCACCTGCTCCAGGTGACCCTGCCTTGGCAGGGGCGATAGACTGGAGGATCTCCAGACATCCCTTCCAACCCCAATTATCCTGTGATTCTGTGGTCTATCCTCTGCCATTATAATCCACCAGCATACTGGTCTTCCGGGGCTAAACATATTCACCTTCCTCCTTATGCCTATTTTTACTGCCCATTGGGGCATATTTTGGCTGTGCAAACACTATTGTATTCTGCAGAAAGTTACCAGGACACCATGATCTCACTCCTGCTGTCTTCTGTCCTCATCCTCTTTGCTAGTGTCCAAGTCAGGGTGGTTTGACATCGTTTGGTGTTCCAGTGGGGATGTTTTTGATAGTGAAGGTACCAGGTAACTGGTTGTAGACTTGCAAATTAAGTTTGAAAGCATGTCGGGAAGAGACTGTCTACTAAAGCATTAATATTCATGAGTGAGAAATTAATGTCCCTTTCTGCTATTTGAACTATTATTAATTCTTATTATGATTTTGAGAGCCATTATACACATTGATAGGCTAATGAACAGTCATTTTTAGAGGGATTTTAAGACAGTTTATTCCTGGGAAGGAAATGCTAGCACTCTAAGATGTGCTTCACACTATTTCAAACCCCTAATTCTTGTTGCTTGCTTTACTGCACATCAGGGTGATTTCTACCTAATCCAACTGTCTAAAGTAAGCTACAATTTCCAATCAATCTTCTCTTTATTTGGCCTTTACTGCCATAGGATCTACAAATCCCTATTCTTACCAACTCCACTTAAAAAACGTCTATAAACAACAATTAGGTGTTTTCAGTGTTTTTGGAGCTCTTCTGTATGTTAATAGTCCCGAGGCAAAGTAAAAAATCTCTTTTCTTCAGTATCATTTCCATTGCAGACAATTCTTTGGCTGCTTGTGCTAATTAATTTGCCTGGTCAGTACTGAGCTGCTAGAAATTTTCCTCTCTTCTCCAGTTTGTTGTGAAAAAGAGACCGTAGTATCTGTTCTTCAAAAAATTCGAATTATTAGCAAGCAGGGATGGGTGTGCATTGCAGTTAGAATAATGCCAGAAAGAAAACAACTTGGTTCCCAGATTGCCATGCTGATTATACCCTGGTCCAGCACTCAAGACCCCTTAGTCAGAGCCTTGCACTGGTTAAGATGAACAGGTCTAAAAACCTACCTGTTGTAGGGAGAAACAAGTTCCCAATAACATTTATGGGGACTTAGTCCTTCAGCTGGAGGTTTCAGGAGGAATTAGAACCCAAGAGGTGTGATGGACTCCCTAGGCTGATATTGTTGTAAAGACTATAAGGAAAAAATATACACAGCAATGTTAGTATCAATTTTCCTGGATGCTGCTGCCATTTTAATCATGTGCATGGGAACAAAACATTACAGTACTGTGTATTAGGCAAAGCACTTCCTCTCCACCTTCAATTTCACCTATAAATAACTTTAGATAGGGCCATACTGTTAGAAAAATTTTGATATGACCAGAATATTAGAAGATAATTCAGGGTGTTACAGAATTTCAGAATTCTGCTTGCCAGGCTGAATCTGGGCAATAACTGTCCATACAGCTTATATCAGAGAACTTATAAGTGATAAACGGAAGGCTACAAAACCTCTGGCCCAGTACTAATTTTATTTCTTAGGATTTGGAATGTAGGGTGTCTCTTTTTTTTTTTTTTTTTTTTTTTTTTTTTTCCCAACTACTTTGTCTGGTATTACTGGCAAGTAATTTTGTGTTATTTTGATGAAATATGCACTTCTAAAGTGTGCCCAAATGTTGCTATGAAGTCAGGTTCAGCCACATTTAAATTACTCAGTACCACAAATAGTTCTATTGATTTTCTGGAAAATCAACAGACATAGTTCAACAGATTGTCTGCAAGTAAAATTGTGCTTCATGTGAGTAAGGTGGTAGAAGTGCCAATAGCTGAAACACTTAATCACCTTCTTTACAGAATTCAGCCCTCATAGCCATACAAATATTTGCCAGAACTTCAGCCACTGAAACCTACCCCTGAAATCTGTTTAGAAGTGTTAACAGGTAACTGTGGTAGCTGATTCTAAATCTTTATTTTGATTGAATTCCTTTTCTTGAAATGGCTCAGACCAAGGCATGGAGGAAAAGAAAATTGCCTACTACAGTCTCTGTGCAGTAATGGCTGATATCCCCAGGACAGGAAATATTTAAATATCTGCTAGTCCTTCCAGATCTTTTCAGCTGGAGCAAGCTGTATAGACTGTGCATCTGCATAGACAGTGCATCTGTCCAACTGCACTTACAAAAAAAACCTCACTGATATTCCACAAAGGAAAATTCCACCCAGTTCCCAAAGCTGCAACATCTGTCTCTGGTTTGGAAGGCTTGAGTTCAGGTCTTTGATTTTCTCTGCAACAGGTTGGAAAGATTACTACGTTGGAAAGTTTTTTTCAATGAGGTCTAGTGATTATGCCTTCATTTCTGTTCCTTATCTCTAATATGAATATAATAGGTGCCACATAAGCACTGTAGATAAAGAGATTTATTGTTTAAAATGCACACACAGAGGCAGATGTGTGTGTGTATATATATATATATATATATACTCTAAGTGGAAATTCTTCTGCCAGAGTTAAGATTCTCCTGCAGACAGTTTTCTGAATGAACGTATCTCTTACTGCTGTGGGCTTCCCACTTGAGGCAGATGAACGGAGGAATGAGATTAATAAAAAAAGTATTGTTGAAAAATCTGACTTGCAGGTTTTCAAGTGGAATTCACAGCCTGATATGTCTCAGGCCTCAGTGTGGGGAACAGAAAACATGGGATCCATATCCTCTACCAGGTCTCTGGAGAAGGGATATATTCCTGAAGGGGGACTACCAGAAAGATGGAGAGAGACTTTTTACAAGAGCCTAGAATAACAGGATAATGGGGAATGGATCCAAACTGAGAGTGGGTTTAGCTTAGATATTAGGAAGAAATCCTTCCCTGTAAGGCTAGTGAGACCCTGGCACAGGTTGCCAGAAAAGTTCTGCATATCCCATCCCTAGAGGTGTCCAAGGCCAGGTTGGAGAGGGCTTGGAGCACCCTGATCCAGTGGAAGGTGTCCCTGCCCATGGCAGGGGGTGGAACGAGGTGATCTTTAAGATCCAACCCAAATCCCTCTAGGATTCTATGGTTTGTGGGACACCAGATCCAGTCAGCAATATGGCTTCAGTCCTGGCAATCCCCCCAAGGATCAAGCTCCCCAGGCACTTAGACAAAGCAATCCTCCATCTCTGGAGCTCAGGATTTTCAGCCCTGACAGGAAAGGAAGGATTTCTTCCCATGGGGAGAAGCAGAGCCATAGGCACCTAAAGATCCTCAAAGGTCACAATTATAGTACCTCATTAGCCTATCCACTTTTAGGGATAGATGGCAGCTGAATAAAGTTTTTCAGAATTTAAGTGCCTAGACACCACCTAAGGTCCACATTAGATACTCATTTAATTTTTGTTTTTTCAAGATCTGGATTTTTTTTTTTCTTTGATTGCTCTGATAGACCATTAACACTTTTTTCAAATGATTTCACACATATCCTTTCGATATATCAATTAAGGTCTCCTGGTGCATGCTAAGCAGAATTCTCAATGTCATTCCTATCAATCCTACAATGTTATGTGTTACCCTACTATACAGAAACTGAAGAGGGTTATTTAGCATCTTACACATGATAGAGTTTTGTAACTCTTTTGGTTAGCAAAAGTTATTAGATAGAAATTTTTTTACAGTTTTGCTGGTCTGTGACACTGGTCTTTACCGGTCTGGCCTGACAAAATCTATGATGGCAACACAGTAAAGCAATAAGTTCTTCTTCCATGGGAATAATAGACCAGTTTTAACCCTCAAAATCTTCCAGTGCTATCAGTAGATGTCAGTCCTCTCCATGCTAGTCAGCTGTTTTCATCTCCAGCACTGCTGGCATGAGTAAAAAAGGTTTTCTTTGAGCTTTGGCTCTTGTTCTGCTTCACTAAGGGCTCCCAAGAACCTGCTGCCTGTGTGGCTCGAGACAACATGTTGCAGAAACTCACATCTATCTGGGCAATGATCACGCTTCGGTCTTCAGCAGACCAGACAAATTTGCACTGAATAATGTAACTTTTGAGGAGTTTGCACAGAAGCTGTCTGCACCAAAATCAGGCAAAAATTAAAAAAAAAAATTATGTCAGGAGGCAATAAATAAATAAAGTCATCGATACATAATCATGACCAAAGAACTGAGCTGCACTGGTTGAAAATATAATGTAGGAAGGACCTGCTCTGAACTACTATGCAGTGTTATGAAAATAGTAGCTGGGAAACAGAAAGGAAGTAAATACATTCATTTATTCTGACAGTCATAACATCCTTGTATCATCTTGGTGGAAAGTTACAAAAGATGTCTAAAGAGATTTTCAAAAGACATCTAAAGAAACCTCACTCGAGGCTTACAAAGAACAAGGCTCAAGGCCAACTCGTCTTGGAAAGACAAGTCAGCATATTGCACTGTAAGAAATCCATGACAGTCTCTTAACATCATCACGTAATAGGTTCCTGAGAAACCAAATCTTATCAGTCTCTGGCATTATGCAAATTTCTGTCATAATCTCAATCTGTGGGCTTCGAGTCCTAATCAAACTGCCTTCAGATTCACAGTTGGCGAGCCTCCTATTGAAATCGTTTCTCTATCCTCCATTTACTTGTCCAAGGAAGTTTTGGGGCTTGGCATGGCATCAGAAAGCCTCAATTTCATGTGAACATGGTGATTTATAAACAAATCCAAGGTCACCACAATATATTTCACATGATACATCATAATTAATACACTTTCTTGGCCAAATTTAAATATCAGAAGACAGTAGAGATCCATAAACTAATATGAACAGAAAAAAAAACAACTGCGTAGAAACCAGAAGTAATCAAAAGTCGAGGTGCAAGTTTTTTTTTTAAATTCTTTAAAAAGAAGGAATGATTTTATGAGCAGCATAACCTCAGGTATACCCAACCATGCAAATATATGGATGTGTGTGTGGTATATACATTCTCCCAAACACAATAACACTAAGAGCTGATAGCAGCTCATTTAGAATGTGGTACTGAGTATTTTCAGTGAGGTTTGAGTAGTATTAAATCCACTTTTCAAATATTCTTGAAACCTTATCTGAAAAGTTGTGTGAATATCTGACTCAGGAATGATCAACTGATATTGGTAGAGAAAGAAAAAGCCCTCACATTTTAGAAGAGATGCTAAGATGGTACCGGAGACAGAGACCACAAGAGAAGGCTTCTAATTTATGGGTGCTAACAAAATACAGGTTAAAAGTTTATATGACCATCCTGAGTGAAACAAATAAGTAAAAGAAAATATGATTAAAAATATTTAAATATGTTTGTGTTGTAACATTCCCAACATTATAGATATCATATTCTAATACAATCTCCACTCAAATTCAAGCTAATAATGAAGAATATCTCCACTGAAGATGTAAATGGAGGCTGTTGTATTTGCAATAGCAGCAAACTGGTAACCAAAGAGGTTCACTCCAGGCTTTTTGTTCCCAGGAGGTGTCAGGGAACAATATGTCCTGGTAACCTCCCAGTTCTTTCTCAATGACCTTTTCTTCACAGTTGCAAACTGTATCTGCTCAACAGCATTTTTAAATAGATCTTTTCAGGTCTAGAAGCAACTCATTTAGGGGGAAAAAGAATTGGAGGTCATGTCTTTGAATAGATTTTTTCTTTTGAGGTGTAATATAGCCTAACTTAAGAAACTAAGAAATGTTAAGAAATAAAGGAAAGAAATTAATAGGCAAGATATTTCTTCCTTTGTTTTTTTTTTTTAATTGGAAAGCTTTAATTAAGATGTTGAAAAGGAAATGAAAACAAAACCTACACATGAAAATTTATCTTCTCTACAGGGCTTTTCCCTGTGAAGGATCCTCAGGTAACACCTGTGCACAGACAGCCTGATTCTAGATTAATTTTGGGTTTTATTTTTCTAAAAATGAACCTCTGGGTTTAAAACAAGATACGTTGTGATATTTACTAATTATTTTCTTTGGATAGCACGCAATTCTGCTAAAACAGAACACTTCAAAAAACTCTTAAATGTACACTGAAGCAACATTTTAACAGGATTTTCTGCTTTGTAAACTTTACCTAACACAGTGTTCTGGTGATCCCATCAAATGAAAGAATATTTAAATTATATTTAATGAATAAAATTTACCTTTTGTGGAAAAGAGGAGACCCTTCAGAACCTCACTCAAAGAGCTACACCAGTGATTAAAATTGCCCTAATATTACAGGGACAGAAAAACAGTTTAATTTGCTCTTATAAATATGGTGGAGGCTTTCCAATTATCATCAAAGGAAATGAGAAAGTTTTAAAAGAATCTGCACTTGGATTTTTCTATCATGCAAAAGTTTGCGTAGGAGGGACATATTCTCCCCCAGCTTGGCCTTTTTTTGTTATTATAGTTATAATTTTTTTAGCATAGCAGAAATTTTATTGCGGATGCCTGGCCTGTCTCTTAACTCATGCTAATTATATTCATAATTAAATGTTAAACAAGAATTGACTAGGCCAACTGGCTTGCACAGGTGTTTGTGATATGAATGGTTTAATGCTCCCACAATAAATTATTGGATACAAATCTGCAGTAATCTACATAGAGAGGACCCTTCTCAAGAACTTTGTTGTTCGTAGTAGGTCCAGCACCACACTTTGCAGCCAGGGCTTGCAAGCAGCACTTGGAAAAGGTTTTTATGTCAAAACTGTGGCTTGTCCTTGATTGCATGAGCACTAACAGGGCTAAAAGGTTTTTTGGGTTTGTTGTTTTTGGGTTTTTTTTTCTGGGTTCCCTCCTGCCGTGGGATGCAGCATTAATGTTTATGGGAAGGTAGAGTAGTCACTGCATGCTTGGTGGAAATGTCATCTGCCTCACTTCAACTTGCAAAGCAGTAGTTAATATTTGTGACTAATGAGCAGAGTAATCACTGAGGCTCCAGAAACTCTGTTAGCTTTACATCAATTGCTGGTTCCCAGAGGATGGAATCAAACACTTGCAAGTGGACAAAGACTGGGGTTTCAGTTTGTTCCTCTTCCACCTAATTCTGGGGCATGGAAAATAGTCTATTTGTGCAATTTAAATTCCATCTGTGGTTAAGAGATTCTTTTTGTAGGGGCAAAGAACTGGCACAGCTCTCCAGGGCAGTGATGGAGACCCCGTCCCTGGAGGGCTTTAAAAGTGGTGTAGATGGGGCACTTGGGGACATGGGTTAGTGCTGGACTTGGCAGTGCTGGGTAAGTGGTTGGACTTGATGGTCTTAAAAGTCTTTTCCAACCTAAATGATCCTGTGATTATATGAAAGAAAGGGCAGAAGGAAGAATAAAGTAAATTTGAGAGTCTGTATCTGGGTTTAAAGTAAGGGAAACCCATGGGGAAAATCAAGCAGGAGAGAAACTGAGAAATCCAAGAAACAACCCTGGGCAGGAAAGGGTTGGGAAACAGAGAGGGGAGGAGCTCTTTAGTGACTGTGACAAGATCCCTGTAACCTGGAGTGTTTGGGGGAGGCAGGGGGTGAGGAACTTCTCCTGAGGGTTATCTGGAGCTCTTGACAAAGTGAGAATTGGCATGCTGGGTTCGAGGGGAAAAATGTTTCATCAGGCTTGTGAGTGAAGCTTCCACTTGGGGAAAGTAATAACAGGAGGAGAAGCAGCCTATAATGCCCCAGTTACACAATTTCAGAGGTGCAAAAATGGAAGAAGTGAGGCGGGGAAAGTGGGAAGAGAAGACCAAGAAGGGAGGGAGAAGGAGAACCTCCAAGAACAAAAGAAGGGGCTGCTGAAAGTCATCACCCACACTGCTGTGCTGTCTTCCTTTCTTCCTACACCTTCCTACTATCCAGAACTTTCCACCTTTCCAAATAAGAGTAGCACCACACCTCTGCGTGGTGGCACATTGGATCTGAAGCAGCAAAGATTAGCATGATAATGTCTGGGTTAAAAATGGCAAAATGGTCAAAAGCAGAGTTGTTCTCTGGCCCTCCTCATGTGGATATTTGAGGACCTGGTACATTGTTTGAAGACCTAGACTTGTACAGCTGTGGTATTCAGATTAGACACTAACTTTATGGAGTATTTCTGTGCATTCTAAATGTTTCAAGCAACTGAGTTAGGGGAAAGTGTATAAACTTAGCCTTCACACTTAGGACCATGAAAAACCTTTAGGTGAGAATCTGGTAGATGAAAAAATAAGTCATATATCCCCTATTTTTTCTCTATCCCCCATATATCTCTATTTTTTACCTTTATCACCAAGCAGTAATCAATCAGAAAGGAGTTACAGCAGCTCATTTTTTCTGGAAATGTTCTAGAAATTTTTTGGCATGGAGAAAAAAAGGAGAAATTAAAAGTTCTGAAAATTGCACAAAGTAGGCAGGTGCAGAACCAAGTCACAAATGGTCACAAAAAGCGACCTCACAGTTTACCACAATAGCAGAAATACACTAAAAGGCAGAAGAAAATACATCAATGCAATGAGAATAACAGTAGAACTGTCTACAGAATGCTCACTGAATTTCACAGAATGTCAGAGAAAAGTTAAGACACAAGTTCAAATCAGGCCCAGATTTACCAGGGTGGAAGTCCAAGCTTCCCTTTCTTGGGAGCATCACCCCATGGCATTGCTTGACACAGGCCTGGCTGCCCAATTTCCCTGTTTTGAGCAGGTCTGTGCCTGCCATGGGAAATGCAATTGCAAACTGAAATACTTCAGGAAAGTGCTGATGTCTCAAAGTGAGGGTAGGCTGGTGTTCTTACCAAGGCTGGGCCAGAGTTCAAAGTTAATAGGATTTATAATGTCTCTTGAGGGACACAAATTGTGAAAAAGTAGTGCTGGAGATCTGGGTAATGTGGCTGTGGAAAAGCATCCTCAGCAGCTGTACTCCACCAGCTGTACCAGATAACAGCTAAAAGGGAAGTCAAGAAAAGTAAGAAATAGTGTGGGAATGGGAACACTGAGCAGTGCTGCACATCCTCCTCCTAAATGGGTGTCAGGGAGCGTGTGGCCCTGGGGCCACAGGAAGTCATCAGACATGACTTTTACTTTTAAGGATGGTTCTTTGGATGCAGGAATATTTACTCAATCTCCTGCCTTCTGCTGATAGTTCAGGTGTGGAATTTGAATTGCCCACAGTTTTAAAATAAAATGCAATTTGTCTTGGCTCCTGGAGAATCAAGCTGCTGCCTTTGACTCCCTTCTACATGAAATTCATGAATTTGTTAACCCCTGTGACTGCTGGTACATTTTGGCCCCATCACTGATGGGAAGGTAGGACATTACTCAGATAATCACGTTGAGACCAGAAGCACCTTCTCACTCACCAACAGCTCATGGCCTGACTCAGTCACTGTTAAACACTTTTACATGGTAGTGTTAACACTGGGAACAAAAATCCTGCAATCCAGGCACAAAAACCTTCACTGAGGTGTGCTTAGATGGCCAGAAAGTCAGACCATGTGTTGCTCACTCATACCAAACAGAAGAACTGGAGCAACCAGAAAGGACTTGCAAAGGTTTTAGAACCCCAAAATGTGACTGAGAGCTGGAGAGCTGTGGAAGCTCATACAAAACACCTGGTGTTTGTAGCTCATTATCAGGAGAGCCCCGGGAGCCTGGGAAATATTTTCCAAGCTGGCACTATTACCCTGTCTTGTAAAGGGAAAGAGCTGCACACCCAGAGAGGGAGTGAGTGGCCAGGACTAAACCACAACGTGATTTGCACAGTTGATCTTCTCCCAAAACTCCTGCAGGTGCCACTGAAAGTAGAGGGACAGGGAGGAAATTGGCCTGGTACATCCACGGGGTGCCTACTCACAAGGAGGGCAAATAAAGTGAGTGCACAAGCTGCTTCTTTCTTTTTCTCCTCTTCCTTTTTCTTTTTTTGTCCCATTCTCTTCTTTTTCTTTTTCTTCTCCTTTCTCTTTTCTTTTTTTTTTTTTCTTTTCTTTTTTTTCTTTTCTTTTTTTCTCCTTCTCCTTCCTCTCCCTTTTTCTTTTTCCTGCTCTTTTCCTTTTCCTTAGCTTTTTACCCCTCTCCTCTCCTCTCCTCTCCTCTCCTCTCTTTTCTTCTCTTTTCTTCTCTTTTCCTCCTCCTTTTTCTTTTATCCCTTTTCCTTTTCAGTGTCCTTTTTCTTTTCCTTTTTTCTTTTTCCTTTTTTTTTTTTGCCTCCTACTCTTTTTTCCCTTTTGCCTTTTCATTTCCTTTGCAGTTTTATTTTCTATTTTTTTCCCTCCCATTTTCTCTTTTGAATTCCCCTTTCAAACAAGACCAAACTGGGAGAAGCAGGCAGGCTTGCCTGGCAGGCAGGTTTATCCACACTTCTGCAGCTCCAGCTCTGGGCTATCAAGTGCCTCTTCTAGAACAGCCTTTTCCCTGGCTTGTGTTCCATTTGCATCTGGATGTTCACATGCAGCCAGAACCAACCTACACTCTGCAGCTGAGGTTGTTGCTTGCTTTTCTTTATACCACAGATCAGGGCACCTGATGAGGCCACATTCCTGCTGCAAGCTTAAGTGTGTAATTTTTTTTTACAAAAAATTATCCCACTGTGGAGAGAGAAATCCTCCACAGAGAAATAATAAACCACGATGAGAGTAACCACTTCAGGAGATGTTAGAATTGGATCCAGGATCTGTGTTTTTGCTTTGAAGCAGTAGTTGTCCTTTAGTTCAGATGGTATTTGTGAATCGCTGCTTCAAAAAAATAAAAAGGGGTCTTTTGGCACATTCTTTAGGCTGATGACAGGCAAAATGAAGTAGATTCTGTCTCAGAAATCTCCAAAAATAATCTTAGGTTTGACATAACACACCATGTCATGAAGTGATATAAGCCACATAAGCACAAAGCAGGCTTTAAATTTAAAGAAGAATAATCCTATTTTCAGATAGGATACTTTCCATCAATTTGGATAACAAATATCTGATGCAGAATACAGGCACATTAAATGCTGAGATCCCTTAAAACCTGCAGTTCCTAGTGGTAGGTGGCTGTGGCAGTCTGGTTTCTACCTGTGCTCTCTGAAAGTTGCTCAGACCATCCACACACACACATGCCTTAAAGATTTCTATCTGGAAATAAAGATCTGCACTTCTTAAAAAATGCCTTTAACCCCTCAGCACCAGTGATCCAGAGTTCCCAGTGCTAAAGAGTGATGCAAAATGCATTAATGCTTAGCACTGGGAAATCCCAACTCCTGGTGCCAAGAGGTTCATAAATATAGTAATGAAACCTCTTGACTCAAAAGTGAGCACTATTTAACAGAACAAGCATGAACAGCCTTTAGGAGATTTTGCAGCTGGATTTGTTCCACTGTGTCAGAGCTGAACCTCCACGATAGTAGTTTTAAAAAACTGTGCATGGTTAAAAGAGAGAGTTTAAGGAAGCCAGGCAGCCAAAAATTAAAACTAGATAAATCCATGGGAAGGAAAAGTAAATATACTGCTGCATCCCATACTAGAAAAAGGTATCAAGATTCCCCAGGATGAATCCAGTGACAGATGTCAAGGTCTTAGGGAAGTGTCCACTAAGCTTTATTTTGCACATGTTCCTGAAAACAACTGAAACGAGTACTTTGTGTGATAATTTACAGCAAATCAGTATCAATAAATCACAATCATGCAAGCAGTCATGTTTATTATATCCTTGTTGCTTAATATTCATGATAGTAATTTATTTTTATAGTGCAGTTTCACTGTTATCTCCTGCTTTGCTGTAACTTTGAGACAAGCAAGCTGCAAAAGTAGAAGGTCAGGTAACCCTTTGAAGACTGTAAAAGTTCATTCACTTGGAATTTGCCTGCTTTGTTTTGGTTTTTTTTCTAATGCTTTAGTGGCTCCTTAAAATATTTATGTTATCATTCCTAGCCTAGCATTATTTATTTAACAAATATCTCTGCAAAAGGGGAGTTGCAGAGCACTGTATGGATACCAACTCTACAAATGAAGAATCCTAAATTTCTAGAACTGCTTGGTTGAAAATGGTCATGAAATCTGGTGTCAAGGTCTGTATTTTAACAGAATAATTTTCTTTAAATAAAATTAAAAATTAAAATAATTCAATTATTTAGGCTTCCTGATATTTTTTAATGGCTAGCCTTGTTAATCAGGATGGCAATGACAGAAACAGGAGGTTTCATCCATGGAACACACAGAGTACAAACACTACAACTTCTACCTTTCACTCCTACTGAGTGAGGCCTTAGTAACTTAAGACCTACTCCTTAATAGTGCATTCAGATTTAACTGAGTAGCTCTTTCCTTTTCACGTGTACTTTTTAGTAAAAAAATGGATTTCAGCTGTGTCAATTGAGGTACAAGCACCTCCATTATTCCTTTAGTGCAGCCATAAACCACGATTAAGTTTAATAAGAAAACACACATTCAAGGATGATGTAGATGTCGAGATGCTCTCTATTTTCTATGAATCAGAAATCAACAGAATTCTTGATTTTCCTTGCATTCTTTTTTTAAAATATTTTTCTGAGCTGCTAATCTGCTTCGCAATTTCCCCTCAGACTGAGTTTGTGTAGCAGAAGAATCTTTCAATATGTAAAACTCTTCTGGTTAAAGACAGCCTGTAATTATCCAACGGCCTCATTGGTGTGTCCTCTTGTCTTTCAATTAAGGATGAGCTTTTGATGAAGTTGTATTAGTTACTGCACATAATCAATTGTTTCTCGTCCAGGAACATATTTTTCATTAGACAGGAGGTGGAGGCCACAGAAAAAAATATTGCTGATCAGATGAATGAAGTCTAAACCTACCTCATCACAAAGATAACATCTAAAAATGCTTCAGGTTTATTTATGGCAAACAAAAAATATGACTAGGCTTCAAGAAATGATGAAGATAAGCAGACATAAAAGACATTTTTATTCTAAGTGTAAACTATCATTAAATGTATTTAGATTTATACCCTATAATTATTATGATTGTAGCAATTAATCAATCAACTGATTAACATGTAGGGTCAGCAGGACACAGTGATCTTATCTTGAAGCTTGAATTAATTAATTATTCCTTACTCTACATTATTATTTTCTACTTGTGTATGTTTTTTCAGTGTCCCTATTGAAAAAATATATCCCTTTTTTTTTCCTATGATGTATTGAGTCAAGCACAGGAAGAGACTGACGTACATTTACTAATTTGCCATCAGAATTTCAAATTAATTAAAATATTTTTAAAGCATTGCATAATTTTTAACTACTTGTTATATTCTCATTAGCAAGGTTCAATTAAATTGTTTTCAATGTAGCAACTTAAGAGCTCTCATCTCTTCAAGTGGAGTCAAATTCAGTGGGTGTATATTGTTGCAATGATATAATTCCATGTTCATTATCCCACAAGCCAGTGAAATCTCTCTGAGCAGAGCACTTGTTTACTGACTGTGGCAGTGTGAGGATTTTCCAGTTCCACAGACAAACCTGCTGTCAGGAGTTCTTCCTGAAATTCAGCTACGATTCAATCTGCCTTATTCAAACTCATTTTGTGCCCTGCCCATGGCAGGGGGTTGGAGTCAGATGATCTTTAGGGGGTCTTCCAACCCAAACCACTCCAGGATTCCACAAAAAGCATCCTTTACAATGGCTCCTTCCTCGTGCTGAACATTTCCTGTGTCTCTTTGCAGTAGAATTTCTATCACCTACTTGGACTCTTGCTGGCTCCAGAGGAGACACCCTATTGCGCCATTACTGTGCCCAATTTTGTCCTGGTTAGCAGCCCCAAGTTTTCTGGACATTCCTGGTTCTTAAAAGCTTGGGTTAGGGGCTTCAATGTTTTTTTTTGTTTTGTTTTTTTGTTTTTCTATCTTATGTTGTCTTATCTTTTTCTCTTATTCCATAGTTGCTGGTTTAAAACAAGCCTGGGAAGCCCTGGTGGTGTTGAAGAAAGACTCAAGTGCTCCATCAGGCAGCACCCAATTCAGTGGCTTGTCCCAAAAAAAAGAGTCAAATGCTCTGTGCTTGTAAAGCCACATTTTTGTGCTATTATCACCCACTAATCTGCACGTTTCTTGTGCTGTGATGAATAAGGATGAAATAAATTTCATAGGCATCTTCCTCTCGTGCCCTCCTGTGCCCATGGAGCAGCCAGTGAGGTGTGGGCACGGTGTGTCTGGGGCTGCTTTAGCCAAGCAAACCAAGTTCCCATAACCCCCATGCAGGCACACACAGTGCAGTTTCCTCTTCTCCACGTCTGCTTTTCTCCCCTTTTTTTCAGTCTGTAACACCCTACCGCAGTGAGTCCATGTCCTGATTAGGCTCTACTATTATCTATACAATCAAAAATAAAAGAGATGCTAAAAATCCAGCTGCTGGCTCTCTCACTGAGCTCTCAGGAAAGTTCATCTCCCAGCCCCTGGTGGTTTTATTTTTCCAATTTTAGTGCAGGAGATAGCAGTAATAGAAGTAGGTTTGAGGGGCCTTAAATAGAAAGGGTAGGAGAAGCAGTTATCATCAAGCTTTAGCTTTGAAATGTAAACTTAGCAAAGACTTCCCTGATGAAGTATACATATGGAACTACAAAATGCCACTTTTTATCCATTTGTTTTCCTGACCATAACCACGTTTTCACACTGTCAGCATTTTCATTAGGAGCTCTTTTTGTCAGAGGTTTATAACGAGAATGTAAAGATTTGCTATGGGCTAAATCTCAATCCAAGAGCAAATGTTTATACCAATTCTGAAAACAATCAGCTTGCCCATTTGTAGTTATGCATGTGTTCATCATCTGTTACTGCTTGTCCAATGCTCTGCAACTTCTGGAAGGAAAAAGAGACATCTGGAGCAGGAAAAAAAAGCTATCCTGCAGATAACACACTGTATGTTCTCCTGAGTTATTGAAGAAGGTACTACAGAAATGCAGCTTTTCAGTCAATACAAATATTTTCTTGCTTAAACCTGTCAAATTTACTGCAGAAACATTGTAATGTATGGCTTAGCCTGGTCTCCTTTTGTGCATTACTTACATGGAACTTGCTTTAAAAATTCACTGGAAATTATTCACCTAATGAACTGAGCCACTTTTGTGATGCCAGGCACGATGAATTCTTTGAAAATGCTTTAGCTTATCTTCTGGACCTGAGGGTTAACAGGGTTTTCCTGTCTGTCACTTCCACTGTGTATCAGTCATTAAGTCCCACGACGTTCTGGGGATGAGTTAAATGTAAAAGATAATTTACAGTCTTTATCCTTCTCTGGCTGTGTTGGTTTGAACAAAAAAAAGGTACATAGAGTGGATATGTATATAATGATTAAAAAAAATTTACACAAAATAAACAGTTAGGAGCAGTCTAGCAGAATTATTTGTGCCTGTAAGTGTTACCTGTGCAGAGCATGACCCAATATAAAGTTTTCCTTGATAACATTCAGAAATTATAGAACCACAGAATCACAGAATAGTGTGAATTGGAAAGAACATTAAAGATCTTGTTCCTACCCCTCTGCTATGAGCAGTAACAAATTCCAGTAGAAGAAATAAAGATAAACCAGGTGTTAATCTGAAAGTTGCCTCTGTTTCTACACAGAAGATGCCTGAGGTTGTAGAGCACTTCAGGAAGCTTTGTAGTACTTGCTATTTACATACAATGCTCAGTGTTAAAAGTACTGACTTTATAATAGCATTACAGTGATACTTACAAGCCTCTTTACCCAATAAACCTCAAAAAAAAAAAAATTTGCTTCCCTCATTAGTGTTTCTCCACAAACCACAGTAAAAATTAATTGAGTCACCCCAACCTAGACACAGATATGTCTCCACACTTAGCCCTAACGTGGCTGCATTCACTTCTAAAGTATGACTAAAGAACTTGGAAAAGTGTGTGTAGACCATCCTGTAAAGCCATCAGGGAATTTATTTTGTCCTTTGGCAAATAATTCATGAACAGTTATAACTCGTTGACAAATCATTGTGCAGACAATGAAAAGATTTTTTTTTTTAGGATGGGTTGTGAGCACACATCTGGTATGAATGTTCTCAGAAATACTTCTCCACCCTGCCATGCACAGCCCCTTTTGTTTTTGGGAGACTTCGAGGGAATAAAAGTGCTCACCTGAACATTTGTGAACATGCAGGCACATCAGTAGGTCTACCTGGAAAAGAACAAAATAATTAAAAGTCAAAAAATTCTTTCTCTTTTTAGCTTGATTCACCTAGCTGTGCTTTCAACCAGGAAGCTTTAAGAAGCTAATTAATTATGAGCTAATTAAACTTTGCAAAGTCATTGAGAGACTTCTAGAATTAATAGAAATATTTCAGAGCAAGTAAACTGAGGCACATGAGTTATTTTTGTAAATAAGGTACCAAAGCAAGCAGTGACAGCAGCAGCCCTCTCTCTTCCATTCCCCCACTCCACAAACATTTTTGCTCTTTCCAAGCTTCTCATTTATCTGGTAAGGGTTAAAGCAAGATTTTGAATCCTATACAAAATCTGTGCAAATATGTGTTCTGCATAAATCTGGGCCACAAAATTAATATACTTGTATACATTTCCCCCATCTGCTGTATTGCTGACACATCCAGCTTGTAGCCCAGAATGTTTTAGAGAAGAAAGGGCCATCTCTATGTTTAGTGCAAGAGTTCAAGTGGAGTTAGAGACTTAGTGGTTCTCCACTAAACATAGAAAGCAGCTTGGGGTACTTGGAAATTTTCCTTCCAAAATGCCAAACCACTGGTTATTGGTGGGGAAGGAGGAGTGGTATTACTTTTTTTTGTGTGTCCATGAGGAATTAAACTGCTTAATTAGCGGAGAAAAAAAGTTTCCTTTAGTACTCTTTCAGTCCTGTCAGCTATCATAATATATGTGTGTGCCTGTGAATGTGTACACATAACATCTATAGATTTTCCATTAAAAAAAAAAAGAAGATAAAAACCATTCAGATAAGGGTAAGGTCATCTCAAACCTCCAAGTATCTTAGGAGTAATTTAGGGACTGTGACCTGGGAGAGGCAGCTCTTTTCTGGTTTGTGACCACAGACTCACTCCCTCACCCCAGATGGATGCCTGAGCTGGATTTTCCTGCATCGGGAGGTAAAGGAGGTGTCCCCTGGAAGACTTTAGGGCAGCAGGAACAGTGCAGGAAGGCTTTGCCCAGAGGCTCAGAGGCTGCACTGAGCCCTCCATCGCGTGTTAGGAGGAGGTGCAGCCTGTCCAGAGCGAGCCCTGCCCCGCACTCCCCTGCTGCCCCAGCCTGCCTCTGCTCCAGATGCAATCAAAGTGTGTTTTCCAGCAGGTTGGTTATATATCCTTGGGAGGGAGGTTGGCCTTTTTTTGCACTCTTTAATTCATTCACCATACCAGATTTTGAATTTGTCCATTGTTTTGCCATAGATGCCCAGTACCCTGTGCAATTTTGAATTTCCTAGGATTCCTGTTCCCAATTAAAAATATGGCTAGTCACTTTTTTTTTTTTAATGGTTTTTATTAACATTCCAATGGATGTTTGTGGGTATTGTAGCACATCCATCTTGTGGGTTTATGGACAAAAAGCTGAGGTCCACTGAGCTGACTCCAAATCATAAATTCAGAAGAATCAATGTGACAACTTCAAGTCACCAAAAGGCTCCTCTTCATGTGGGGGTCCCCCTGTGCCTTTAAGGTCATGTCTGGCTTGTAGAGCCATCTACCTTTATTGTGACTTCTGTAATCTCAATTTCTGTTCCAATAATATCAAAGCTAAACTACACCAGTCAACTTTTTTTTTTCACATTAGGCATGTTTAGTTGCATAGATAGTCTCATATGTTTTCCAACAGCCTCATTTTGAGCTCTATTAGAAGTTACCTAGAAACTGGAACCCTTGAAAAAATGCCATAGAATTTACCTATATTTTCATTATATATACATATATATACATACACACATATATGTAACACATTGTGTACTATGTAATACATAAGATATTATACTATGATTTTTTGATGCATAGCCAAATAATTCCACCATTATAATAGGGTGAGTGGCAGGGTAGGATTACACCTCCTATTTTTAAAATGTCCATTTCCTTTTCACCTTCAGAACTCACCAAAATTACCCTGTGAAATGTAATTCCTGGTCAGCTCTGCTTTTCAGTCACTCAGCCATCTCCATTGATACAGAAATGCTGTCTTCCACCAGACAGAGACCTCAATATTTGTCTTCTCCCCACATTAGACTTTCCCACCAATGCATCATATGTTTATTTGACTTCTGTGGCTTTTGCTGGTGACTCACACTGACTGCTTGGTGGTGCTTTTGCAGTCAGCAGGAGAATTCTTTTATCACTATGTATGGTAATTCCCATGTCCAGTAAAACACGAAAAAAATTAAGACTCTTTCCCTTATGTATATGCCAGGTAATATATTAATTACTACTTAATAAGGCCTTCACTCTGTGAATTGCTTTTTTGCTTTGGAGCACAAGATATATTTAAGGTAAAGATAAAGACAGGCAAAGGAGAAAGGTAGACAAGGAAGATGGGTGTAAAGGGAATTTGCAGGATTAGAGAGAGACTTGTGCAAAGACAGCGAAGATATTTGGGTGCAAATAAGAGATTTGCTCACTTTTTGCATTTTGAGACTTGCTGAAGGTAGTGTACATGAAATCTTGGTGGATTTTTGGAGGCCTTTTTTTAAGCAACACAGGCAGGTTTCTTCCAAAAGGATCCCTCTAGGAGAGGATAGTGCCCAGCCCATGAAGTCCAGGAGATGATTTATTAAAGTTCATCACCAAGATTTCATGTTGAATGACCATATCAAACCTCATTTTCAGCAGACGCCATCCTAGGCAGGAGATAATTATAAGTACACACTCCAAAACTTTCAGAAACCTCCCAGCCACACTGCCAGGAAACCAGGAAGGTCCCACATTTTGCTGTTATTGCTGCCCTTCCCATTGATGTTAATTCATTCATTTCTTTCCATGTGACCAGATCTCTGGGTCACCAGTCCCTTTGAAAAACAGGGAGTTTTTGCAGATACACAAGAGGTCCATGCTGCTCTTAAATCTCCACTGCATTTTGTTTGAATGGTGGTTGTCATATTAGAGAATGAGTATTTTCTCTTTCTTTTCCTGCCTTAATCTACCTACAATAAAATGCACTGAACTGAAATGAGAAACTTCTATATAGAGCTTGGTTACTGTTATTCCACTTCTGCAGAAATCAGTGGAAGATGTTCCTTTTCCACCTGTCCACACTTTTTTCCCCAGCCTAGACCAAGGCCAGCTCAGCTCTGCTCCATGTTCTCTTCCCTTTGGTTCAATCCCATTTCCATCTGTCCAAAGCTACCCCTTTAAAATGCAACATGGGGAAACTGTCATTTGTTGTTTTATTTGCTTTAAAGGGAGGGGCGTATGGAGCAGGGCCTTCATTAGATCTGTGCAAGACTCTGGGTGCACCACCATCAATATTTTATCCCTTCATTGTGAAGATCAGGGCAGAAACAGGCATTTATAGACTCACTTCATCCTTCCTTGCACCCCTTTTGTCTGTCTCTTCCTCACACACTGCTTACACAGAGGATGCCACAGAAATAGAGGCACATAGGAAGTGGGATTTCACTCCAAGGAGAAGAGCAGAGTGAGCATTTCCAATGAGGACACGGCACATCTTTTTCTGTGCTCTTATTTAAACCATGCATGGTGCAAAACCAGGTTAGAGAAGCACCCAGTGATATGGCTTTTTCCTTTTTCTGTTTGTCTTTTACACTTGCAGCTTGTAATTGGAAAGGTGTGAAGATGAGGCACCAAAAACAGAGGGAGAAATCCAGGTGCACAAGTTCGTGTGCCATCTCAGAGAAAGAGGGAGCTTAAATTGCAGCCAACTGAGAAATTTAGGTGCACAAAGTTAAAACTAATAGTAAACTATCCACACACCATTTTTTTGGCAGAGCCAAGACCCCCTCCACTTGTCCAGAGTCGCAGAGTGTGTGAATGGCTTTGCACGGGAAATGATTCTGAACTTTGCAAATAGCTTTTATTATAGCTCCTCTGTGACACTGCTAGAAAACAGATTAGATCATAGCTCATTTCTCTTTTATTATTCTGACAGTGATTTCATTTGTTCAGAACTTCCATTTTGCCTTTAATATCTCATATGCGGTCACATTTTGGGAGCTTTAGGATGTGCTGGTTCTGCTTGCATGTCTCTCACCTTCGCCAACTCATTACAGAGAAGCATCCTCCCTAAATAACAAATATTAACAAACATGTATGAACTTCAGATGATACAATTCCCAGTTCATTTCCTTGGCTATCACACTGCCAGAGAGGGATCAAATAAAGAGCCTGCCTGATCCCTTAAAATAAGGCATGCTAGTGTGGGAAAAGTCCTTTGTTTTATACCTGTAAGGGGAAAATATATTAAACCCTCACCATGCAAAGACTAGACCAGAAAGCCCTCAGCTAGAACTGCAAAAACAAGAGAGTTTGATAGCCCAGAACAAGCACTTCAGCCAGTCATTCTCCCCTGCAATACATTCCATTTCTGCTCTTTAAAGTCAACTGATTCAGATGCTCTGAAAATGAACGTGGCTGGCCCCAAATGAGCCCATTTTAAGACTTGTTTGGGGATTTTTAGCAACATGAAGTCACTGTCCTGAGGTTCTTTTCCTCCCACCTATGTGATGCTGCCAGAGAAGCCTGACCCAGGATTAGGTCCTTCCCACTGGTGTCCAAACATTACAACGACCCTTTTGTACCATCGGTCATTGGGATTGCCTGGAACAGCCTTTAGCCTGCTCTGAAGTTATGTTGGGCAAACATCCAGCAGAAAGCTGTTCATTACAAAAGCTGAAAGGTCATTTTTGCACATATAATGTCTTTCTATCCCAGTCTATGGGTAGTATTAGTGATTTAAGCCTAAAAAACCCAGTGAAAACTGAACATGGTAGAAATAAATGCCAGTAACCTGCAACAAAAAATCTCCAACATTATGCATGTCTAGGAAGGATCATTACAGTTAACTAATATTTGGAAGCAGTATCATAGCAAAAAAGCCCTATAATTTTATTTTATACATATTCAGCTGTGACATTATGATGCTTTTTCCCCCATCTTATGTCTGGATTCTTTACCTACAAAAACCAGCTGAAGGTTTGGGGTTTAGTTGGGGGTTTTTTGGGTTTGTTTTTTTTTTTTTGGTTTTTTTTTTTTTNTCAGAGAAAGATTTATTTCTGTGACTGTAGATATTTTTAAATATATTTTAAATGTTTTCTATTATTCCCTCCTTCTGCTCTCCACACATGTTAAAATCCGCTCAGAGCAAGGGTCTGCGAAAGGGGCTGGAAAGGGCTCTGTCCTTTTTTTCTGGGGTTGTTTTCTTTGTGAGCCTGCAAGTACATTGCATTTGTGTGTGTGTGTGTGTGTGTGTGTGTGTGTGAGTGTGTGTGTGTTTGTGTGTGTGTGTACATGCACAGGCTTAGTCCTCAGGTGGAACTGTGGTTCCTGTGCTTTCGTTCTCGAAGCTGTTATTCTGGAAGGGAATGGAGGCAGCTGTGTTTACAGCTCAAGTCTTGGCATACATTTACCAGAATCTATTATTCATATCGTTCAGTATCAGGGAGAGATCTCAGGCCACCTGTCTATCTGACAAATTCACCCTTTTGTGAGCTTTCTGTTCATAGCAAATTATGTTCACATTGATGAATTGAGTTTTTATGAGCATTGCTAACTAACATTCTCACAGAAGGCCAGGGGCAATAGACTGCAAGTGTTTCTGGTCCACAAGTAAATGTTAAAAAGAAAAAAACTGCCAGTATTCAAAGACAATTTGCCATGGAGGGATAGTTAAAATATTTGGCAAAGCCTTGATATTTATAAATTCAAGAATGTCCATAAATTATTACAGATATTATACGTATCACAAATAAAAAAATAATAATAATTCTGCACTGCCCCCTGTGAGCATGGAGGGCTCTTTAGTATTCCGTGTGTTAACAGGTAGACAGTGATCAAAGCTTCTAACAAATCCTTATCAGGGCTTAACACAAGGTGGGAACCATTTAGTTTTGCAGAGGGGATCTTCCTTTGAAAATGGTGCAGTGAAATCACTGGGGCAGAGTGAAGTGAACACAAAATGATGATTTACCTGGGCTTTTCAGCATGGCACTGCTTCCCATCCAAGGAGCCACCAGTTGTGGGAGCAGCTGTACCCTATAGATTGAAAGATCTGTAGCTACAGATCAAAATATTTCCATAACAAGAGATTATTGTCAGGATGTGCTGGGACAACATTGCCTAGGAGCACCCAAATTCCTCATGCCCCTTACCCTACAGACAATGCCAGGGACAGAGCATGAGCCACTCCTGAGGGTAAAAGGGGGTGAGGTGGGCTGCAAGCCTACAGATACAATCTCCAAATAAATAAACACTCATCTGCATCAGGTAAATCTATTTACTAAACTCTGATGCATCTAATGTGCCATTTAATATGCCTTGGAGCACCTGAGACTCTGCAGGAAGTGCCCCAGAAGCTCCTCACGTCTTGGCATGGTTGGAGGATAACGTGGATACATCAGGGTAGCTCCCTGCCGCGGTGAGCTGCCAGCATCTAAGTGGCTGAATCCCACCACAACTGCCATAAAGATGCTCTTAGGAGCCCACAAAAAAAAAAAAAAAANAAAAAAAAAAAAAAAAAAAAAAAAGGGGGGGATGGCAGTGAGTGACATTTCAGTGAGAGACCTGCCACTAATAGCCCCATCACGAGCTCAAATTTCCAAAGGGGGAAAAACAAAGCTTAAAAAAAAAAAANAAGTCAAAAAAAAAAAAAAAAAAAAAAAAAGAAAAAGCACCTTTCAAAGGGAAACAAATCCCCCAGTTTGAAGGGGAAAACGATGCTTCAGAGGAGGCACAGAGGAGATAAAAGCAGGTCGGAGGCAAGGAGCCACCTGCCCGAGAGCACTTTGGAGCACCTTGGCCCCGTCCCACGGGCGGTGCTTCCATCCCTTCGCACCCGCGCCGGGGCCGCCTCTCGCCCGCGCGGCGCTGAAAGCGTGGCAGCCCTGCCTGTTGTTTTGAGAGGTGCGAATGGAGCGGCTGCCCCTCGAGAGATATCTCTGCCGCTTCCAAATCTGTACCGCCGGGGAAACAGGTTGCGCAGCGTGGCCTGCTGATCCGCGCCTGCCTGGCCAGTAGCGTGGACAGAAGGAGCGCTGCTGTCGCCGTCTTCCCCGAGCTTCGAGCCGAGGCAGAGGGTGATAAATGCGGTGGGTTGCCTTTCAGTGTATCAGTCAAACCGCCAGTTTGGGAGACCTTTCCCGTTAGGAGCCTTTGGATTTTCGTTTCACATGTGCCAATCAGGTTGTCAAGCGCTTGGGTAGACCCCACCACCATTTTGTCAACTGGAAGCGCGGCGCGAGTTTAGGGAGCGCTGAAATAGCCGAGAGCCTGTTCCAGCTGGCCATTCCTTAATGGCAGAACATTGTTCTGCCTTCCTTCTTTTAACCCGTGCCTAGGTACCTTCATCGGTGTCAAACAAATTTGTAGGGCTGGTGATTAGCTGCCCAAAGAGCATAATATATGCATTATTAATTATAGAAGGTAAGTTTGGCTAATTGTCATTTCTATACAGTAGCACTGCGCGATGATACGTTTTAACAATCTATAAATAATTGATAATTTTTTTTCTTTCATCTTCCTCCCTAGTTTGCATAAAACTAATGACTTGGTAAATGTTACTCACTTCAAAATATTCCACTGCTCCTATGAAAATTAAACCAACACTGTAACCTTAGCAAATAAGGAGAATTTTCATCTTATTGTAGGTTAAAAAAAAAAAGGGGGGGGGGGGGAAAGAAGAGGAAATATAGTACTTCCTCATATCAAAAATCTGACTCTGTGAGAGCCAAGTGAAAATCATGCAAAATATTAAAAAAAAAAAAAAGACAGTAATGACGAGACTACTAAAATAAATAAATTTGACTTTTAAAGGATCAAAAAAAATTTCAGGAAAGTTGTGATTTTACTTTATTCTCTAAGTCTTTAGAACGGTCAGAAGCGGTATTTTTTAAGCTTTAAACAGGATAAGACTATGACACAGACACAAAAAGATAGATCAAGGAAGGCTTCAGTGTGAAGTGGTAGTATTTTCAATACTTATCAAATAACTGCATGCATAATCCCATAAATCAGGTTAGCTGAAGACTCCAAATTCTTCTTAAATGAGGTGTTTGGGTATAGTTTCTGGCTGCTTTGTTAATATGATTACAGTACCTTGCTGGTTCCTTGAAATGAAGGATTTGCCACAGCAAAAGTACAGGCTTTTTCTGAGTTCTCTGTTATTTCTACAAATCCACAATCTGTCAGTCTCCAGTGTTATTGCACTGAGGCTTTACTCTCTAATTTTCACTGCAACTGAATCCATTCCCGGAGTTGTTGATGACACTATAATTTCACATTTATTTGGTGTGTACTGTGCTGTTTAGAAAAAAAACCAAACCAAACCAAACCAGACCAAACAAAAAAAAAAAAAACAAAC
>VZTR01003745.1:2059690-2075141 GCA_013400775.1 Chaetops frenatus
AAGAAGAAGAAGCTGAAACAATTCAAAATATGCAACTAATATCATGTAGTTAAACTGATGTAGCATGCATGTTGTTTTGCAAGCTAACAGGTTAAATATGGCTTTGCTTTAAGATTCCCATCAAATTTCATTTTTATAGAGAAATTTCTGAAAGCAGAAGGGGGTTGAGGGAGGGTGAGGTAAAAAGAAATAAATCATTGTAGTCTCAGGAACAGTAATCCTTGTTGAGGATTTTGGCTGATTGATATAAATAACATCGTCCCCGCCATCTGTCCGAAGAGGGACCTTTCCAGTTAGTGTTAAGCTGCAACGGCAGAATAATTAATGAATGGTGTCCTTTGTGCTGGTAATAAAGACAAGACAAATTATGTTATAATCCAACTGCTGCTCATTTGTCACAGCCAAATAAAATGTCAAATAAAAGTGAGGGGGGCACTGTGTTTGTTTAATGGACTGCAAGCTACCTGTTCGTATTGTTGACAGACAACTATAGTGCAAGTTGTGAATGTGGAAGGCGGCAAAACGCCGTGCATCGAATTCAGCAATTCTCCCTCTTTNTCACCGGCTAGCGTTAATGCAAGTTTTAATTATATAGCCATAATACCACTTTCCCCTCTGAGAAAGGTTGGGTTAGATTACATGGTGCAAAAGGAAATTGCAGAAAATAATAACTTCAAACCAGCCTCGCTCCTGCGAATTTGTAAGAATTTGGTAGCGTTCTCCTCGCTCGCATTTTCAGGACAGGCACATTCATCCAGTTGCTAGGAAAACCAAATAATGAAAACATAGCTGGGATTTAGCAAGTTCCACTGGGAATTACCTATGATAGAGGGCAGGGCTGCACTTCCTCAGAACATGCTCCTGCTGTAAAAATTCACAAACCTGGCATTCATACAGGCATCTGTCGCTTGCTCTAATGCCAGTTCATAGTATACATACAAACATCTGCTTCCATGCACAAAGGGATACAGAACGCTTGACAGGTCTGTGTTAGCAGGGTTCGCAATGCCAGTTCTTTATGCAAAAACCCTAATGCTTCCCGTCAAGCCATTAGAAGTGATACAATCAGCCCAGGCCCCATTAAGCCATCAGTGTCCACCTGTGATAAAGATGGCCATTTGTTTTCTTAAAGCCCACTTAATGTCTGCTTAACTCAATTTGTCAGGAAATGTAGAACAATTTCCTCACAGCCTGAAATTTGGTAGTGGTTCAAAGTCAAAAGGCCAGGTCTAGTCTTATTCAAATGATATAATGAACAGTCTTCAAATCTAAATCTCCCTTGGGGAGATGCTGTTTACTTTTTTTTTTTAATGCTAGAAGAAAAAAAAAAAAGAAAAAGTAAAATGTATGCTTTTCTTTGATTACTAAAAATATTGAATCCTTTTAACCCCTTCATATGGGTCAGCTGAGAAATGAACTTCCTTGCTTCCTTCTTTTGCTGGAGGTTAATATACTAAAGGTTAGGCAGAGCAGAACAAAAATACCAGAATGAATATGCAAAAATAATTTCCAGTATATTTTAAAAGTCTCTTTCTAAGCATAGAAATTTACAGTTTAAACACCAGAAAGGTATCTCCAGTTTTTTGTTCTTCCTGGGATCTCTCCTGGCATACGGACAAGGGGCCCGATCCCTCCTCTTGAAGGCACTGCCAAGGGTGCAGGGAGGAAAGTCAGAGTGCATTTGACATCTTTGGTGGGAATTTTGCCTGGGGAAAACAGACAGCAGCTGAATAAATGTGATACGGCCCCGACTTTGTGATTGTTCTGGGACAGTTCCTATTCAGCATCCTAATTTTCATGTAAGGTGAAATCTGAGAAATGCTTCGCCACCTCAGCCCTGTGAATCCTTCCACCCTGCTGCAGGTTTGCTCTTTCCCAAATCACTGTCCATCCTCAGGGCCTCAATGACATGGAAGTCTGCAGATCATGGGTCAGGACCAGAGGGATGCCAATGGAATCCCATCTTCAGCAGGGCAAGGGGAAGATTGTGAAGGAGAGGAGAGCAGGGATTTCAGGAGCTGGCAGGGAAGTCCTGTCATGTTCCCACCACTTCACCCAACAAAAATAAGTAGTGATGATCCAC
Organism: Chaetops frenatus; assembly: GCA_013400775.1. Lineage (NCBI taxonomy): Eukaryota > Metazoa > Chordata > Aves > Passeriformes > Picathartidae > Chaetops > Chaetops frenatus. Next base: position 2,061,774 of record VZTR01003745.1, read on the forward strand.
TGTTTCTGTAAGGCAGAGCACCACTGTGAAGTCACCTCTTTGGCCAAAAAAAAAATAAAAAAAATAAAAAAATAGTTATATATAGAATAAACAAGATTCTTGCTTTTAAAGACATGTATAATCACACACTGATAGGTTCAAGAAATTCGATTACATTAGAAATTTAATGGATGGATGCGGTTTCTGCCTTTGAAGGCATTTTTTTTGGAAGTGTGAGCAACTATTTGTGTTTGGAAAGGAGCGCAGGTCAAGCATCGCAGCGCAGCCTCTCTGCTGGCTTTAACTGCTGTAGGGGAGGTGCGTTACGGCCTCGAGTTGTGCATTTGCAGAGCAAATATCACCCCGTCCAGATGCTCAAGTCTGCTCTTTCTGAGCAGAAAACCCCGCACCAGGCTCTCGCAGTGTTTGAAAAACCAGGAAAGGAGCTGGTAACATTTTCCCTTTGCGTGGCAGAAGTTAGAGGTGAAACACAACCATTTCAGTCTGGAGCAGACTATCCTTTAGCAGAGTCCTAAGTCTAATTAACCCCCAAAATTGACTGACAAGGTTCATTCCTCTCCGCTGCTGCCTAACGGGTTGTATGTACTCTGGGCATGCAGTACCTAAGTCAGATGCTGCTTTGTTATAATTAGGGCAGCAAATTTTGTTTTCTGTTTGGTACTTGCTGTTACATATTGCATGTAATGTATGGCACTGTTAAGGGAAAAAAATTGGAGTCAAAGTGCCTGGAAAGTTAGGTCTGCTCTGTAGCACTGTGAGATTGTTGACATCTGCCGAGGTTGGAGAGCTCAGTAAGCAGGAAATGGGGTGTCACTCTGAGTGGTAGTTTACCATTATCCTGGCATCCTAATGAAGTGTCTGCAGTGCACAGAGCTTCTGGATGGCATCTTAACGCACGGCTAAGCAAAAGCACTTCTCTCCTTGTCACTGTCATCCATCTGCCTGCACCCTACTGTAGCCAATGGGATGGAACCATGCTACAATGTGCTATAAGCCATTTAGAGTTGCACATTGCATAATCAGTCCCATCAAATATGTAAAAAATGACTATTATTGGTTATTTCCCTCAAACTCTGGCACCTGGAGTTTGATACATTAAAGTTTAACTTTTCTAAGTGCTGTGTTTTCCCATTAATTCCACATATATTTTTGTTAAATGGGAGTGAGTTGCGAACTCATTGTCTTGGGTCTTGCTAGTGGATCACAAAAGTTGTATGAATATTCATTGCAAATTCCACTTTATATCACATAGAATGAATTTATCAATTTCCCAGATAGAGCGGTTTCACACAATTCTCATTTTCTTTTGCAACAACTAATTCTGAGGCATGAATAAAAAGTAAATCAATTCGGATCACAAATTGCTTATTTTCTTTATAGCTAATATTAGTTAGTTTCAACATTTCTTATAGATTTTTTTTTAAAAAACAAGAAAATATTTTACAATATATCTGCAATAGAGGATTGCCACAGTGTACCGCAAGTGATTAAAATTGGGACTTTTATGTTCCGTGCAGTAACATTAAAATATCCTGACATTAAAAGTGGTATGAATAAGTGATTTATATATTAATACATTAAAACCTGTGTATCTTAGCCAGCATGACTTCCAGAATCTGAAGACTTACCAAATGAAAGCAGAGTTTTGGGCAGTTGATGTGTCTGGAAAAAAAATTAAAATTTAAGCCAACAGAGTACTCTCTTTTAAGCAAGTTTTCATTCCCCGATAACACCAAAGCTATCAAGGACTGGGGTTAAGCATTGTGTGGCAGAGCAAGCTTCTAAAATGGGCAAGAGCGAGATGAATTGGCTAAGTCGGGTGTTTATTTATACAAACAAGAGGGCAGAACATAATTTAGTTGCATCAGGAATTTTTCACAGACATTAAAACTATAGCAAACATAACAGCGGGGATGCTTGCACAGCAGCACAGTGGGGAAGCTCACAGAGCGTCTGCCCACACTCTGGCTGGCTGTAGCCAGCGCCATAAGTCTCACAATTTCATTAGCACTCGAAAATCCACCTAAACCACCCCGTTCCGATTAAAAAAAATATAGAAAAGGAATGAAATAAACAACCAAAAAAAAAAAAAAAAAAAANAAAGCCCCAGACAAGACCCGTCTTTCTTTCAGCAGCCGAATCAGTTGAGAATTGTTGGAAAAACTCTTGGCAGGCAGATTTTGCTGTAGCAACAGTGTGTGACGTTTTAAGCACAGCAGAAATCTTATCCAAAAACACAGAACAAGGTGAGAAGAGCCTGTAAGAAAATCAGGGGAAACCATGCCTAAAAAGCCAACAACAACAAAAGGTGGCAGATCAATAGTTTGATATTTTATGCAGGATCATAAATCACTGGGGTTTTTTTCAGCAGTTCAGCCGTGAGGCTTGAAAGCATAAAAAAGAAACCATGGCTTGTGATAAAATTAGTCATTAATGTGAGGCATAAATGCCATTTAACATTAAACATGCACAAGCCACTGAAATGCCTGGAAAAAGGGAAACGGGCACTATAGTAAAACTATACAAAGTAAATCGGACATGAATAATGCAGCAGGTCTGAGGAGGGTCACGGGTCAGACCCCAGTACCTTACAAAATAATGAATGCATGTCAGGTTAGAGACATCCATCCCTTCCTAGCCATCGTGAGTTATTGGAGGTAAACCCTGGACTTCCTGTTCTGAAACAAAGTGGCTTGTTGTAAACATCTATGTCCATTTAAAATTAATGATTAAAAGAAAGATTCGGTGGGATTCGCTTAAGTATTCTTTATGGGCACGGGTGCTAAAGGTTACTTTCTTCATTCATTTTTACCCAGCCACTGTTAATGTTAGAGACACGTCATGTTTTCTTCTGTGCCCAAATGTTTATCCAAAGCTCATTTACAAGAGGGTTTATATAATAGTAAGAGGAGGTTTTTTTTTTTTCAATGCATTCTTCATTTAGATATAAACAAGAGAGCATCTCCACGGTTTTGCTCTGTTAAAGGGAGCCAGCCCTATTTTTAAAGACAGTAACCCAAATTCTAAATATATTTTCTATAATTCTTTTACATGGCAAAACCATCTGTGATTCACTTCAGAGTATCCTGATCTGCTGAAATTATCCCTTACGTCTCCCAAATTTTCCCCCCAAAAATGCAAAAAGGATTAACCCTCCTCTCATACCTTATTTAATATGTGTGATCATGATGACTTTCCTCCCAAAATTTTCATGGGGAAAAGAGGGTCTAACTTTCCAAAATGGTCTTTTTTTCCCCTCAGATTTTCACCCATTTCTACAATAAAAAGAATGTAATTACAAAAAATACTGTTTCTTTTTATCACAACTGCTCTGCTTCCTTGTCCAGACTTAGCTGGAGAATTTAACAGCTGTTCGGAGTGTTTTCCTTCCTTTTCACCCTGCACTGCTGGGCTTCATGCTACAGCACAGGGAAGGGGGATAACTTTTCCCCACCTATTTGTAAAAACTCAAAAACTCACATTTAAGAAAACACTCCCTCCACTTGTGCATGGTAAAGAGAAAAACATAGTAAAAAAAAATTAATTATAAAATCTTTCTACTCAGGGATCTGAAAGAGAAAAATTTCTAGGCATGTGGAATTGAAGATTTTACAGAAATTAAGCAAATACCTAGGTATTGCAAATGAAACATAAGATCTTGCATCTGATCTGTTAAATATTCCATCAACAAGGTCAAGAGTAAAGACAAGCCCAGCCACAAAAACTGAAGCGAGAGTAAGCTTTAATAAAAAAAATGAACAGTTTATCCTCTTCAGCTTCTCAAGTGGAAAAACAAATTCTTTTATACCAGAGAAAAATCAAGCGTGTATAGAGCATTTAAAATAACCCCACCAATATCAACCATTTTAATGAAAGAGTACCCAGTATTTTCATGGAACTGTAAAAGGGAGCAAGACTAAGTGTTATGGCAAAAAGCCTGGGCTCAGCAGCTTTGTGTGGGAAATGGTGAAATGTGACTGTGATTTATAATGAGAAAAGGTATCTACAACATACAATTTTCTACCTAGCTGCAAATAATAATTCATAGTGATGTCCCTTCCAGATAAAATACCTTTGCAATGTAGGACTCATGTGGTAAAATGATCATGATAAATGTCAGACCAGTGCAGGTAACGGCTTTACAAACCATTAAGATTAGCTGGCTCTTTTTTTTTGATGATAACAGTAACCATGCTGTGACTCTATGTGGTAATAATATCTCAGTACTGATAAATGCCAGAGCCAGGCAGAGGTGTTTATCATTCCCAGTTCAGAAATGCTGACTAAAGTTACCACATGTTGCCTGTTCTTTCTTCTTTTACAACAGACTAACAATTAACAAATAGGCCCATGCACAACATAATTTTATGCAAAATCTCTAAGTTTTTTGTTCTTTATTGCCTACCTAAACATCCTCTACATTCCAATACTGGTGACTTTGGTACAGTAAGCCCTAAAACAAAGCTTTCTACCCGTGCCATTTTCTCAATAAATAACTTTTTAATAATTAATATTGGGGGGAGGGGTTTATTTTATTTCTTTTACAGATACACCTCACAAAGAACTGCAGCCTCTGTGGGCAGTAGAAGGTGCTGCCTACAGAGGGATGTGGTTTCCTATCTGATATCTGTATTAATCAACTCTGAGCAGAGATACTTCCATCAAGAGAACACAAAAGAGTTTTACTCTACAGCACTTCCTCATAAATGCTCTGCAACAAAGAGTGAGCCCTTCCTTCCACTGAGCTTGTCCCTGCCTCAGTGCCCCATCTCCACTCAGGCCCATTGAATTCTCAGGAAAAAAAAAAAAAAAACAAACCAGAATTAAAAATCAAACTACTTGAGAAACTTTATTTGTGAAGTTGCAGGAGAGGCAAGGCAGTCCCAGTATAAATATAACTGATCTGGTGAGATGATAGCATGTCTTGTTATGTCACAGCATGTCCAGAGAAGGGCAGTGGAGCTGGGGAAGGGTCTGGGGCACAGATCTGCTGAGGAGAAGCTGAGGGAGCTGGATGTGTTTAGCCTGGAGAAAAGGAGACTCAGGAGGGACCTTAGTCCCTCTCTGCAATAAGCTGACAGGGGGTTTTAGCAAGGGACAGGTCAGTCTCTTCACCCAGGTAACAAGTCACAGATTGAAAGGAAATGGCCTCAAGTGGGGCCAGGAGAGGTTTAGCTTGGGCATTAGGAAAAATTTCTTCATTAAAGGGATTGCTAAGCATTGGAAGAGGCTGCCCAGAGCAGTGGTTGAGTCACCATCCCTGGAGGGGTTTAAAAGCCATGTGGATGTGGCACTCAGGGACATCAGGTTTAGTGGTGGCCTTAGCAGTGCTGTGCTAAAGGCTGGACTCAGTGGTCTTGGAGGATTTTTCCAAACTAAATTATTCTGTAGTTTTATTTATGCACACTAAGAAGCATAAATAAAAAGACCGGAGAATTTTCACCCCTTTCCTATAATAAATTAACTTCTGCAAATTTAATATAATTTTCATTTTTAGCTTCAGACATATTTCCACTGGACAGTTCAGCCATAGAACAAAAATGAACAGCAGTAATGGCTTGTGGCAGGAAACATCAAGGGGTGACTGCACTGCAAGGCTGGGAGAGGTTGTGATGTTCAGAAGTTAAAGGTTTTTGTAGGTCAAACCAGACAAAGAGAGAAATACACAGAAAATCTGCTCCTCATTTGTGTTTAACTTCATTATCACTACTGTCAATTGCTTGACTTCCTATAGAATAAACCCATAAGAAAGTTTGGGCTTTTTCTTTACTGGAAACTAATACCTATGCACTGCCTCCTTTGAGGGCTTTGTCTTCCATGTGTATATGATCATTAAAATCAAAAACAATTTCAATATAAACATCTATATCTGTGGCTATGAAGTATTAATCTCAACAGGAACTAGCAATACATGCTGAGGAAGAACATTATCCTAGTAATTTTAATTTTTAAATTAAGTTTGATTGCAGGAAAATATTAGCTTGAAACTTTTTTTTGGTGAAATCTTTAAATCGAGTCACTAATCACCACGTATGCTTAGGCAGTACCTACTGCAACTGGGATTTAATCCTGATTGAGATCTCTGAGTGCTAGGGTAATATGAATATTAAAGAGGAACATATACGAAGAATGATAGGTGATAATTAAATCATAGATGATAAGATCAGAAAAGTGTTCTCAGGTTATCTAGGGCATGTAACATGCAAGATGTTTTCCCTACGTCAGACCTACTGGTACCTTATCTAATCTGTTCCCAAATGAAAGCACAGTTGTACATGACTTTGCTTTAGTTGCAACATCTTAGACAAATCGATGAAAATATCAGCCAAACCTTTCCCACAAAACTGTGAATCATGGTAAAACAGGAAGGTATACCTCAACAAAAAGTATAGAAATGTTCTTATCACTTCAAAGGAGAGATTAAAGCCCATAGTGCTGCATTCTTTATTACTAATTTTAAATTTGAAACACGATTTTTTTTTCTTGCAGAAATTCCACTTGTAGGATGTTATAGATATGAGAAAATAGCTACAGTGGAATAATTTCTTGAAATAATTTTTCACAAGAATGAACTACTAAAAACAATAGCAATTTCTATGTTTCCAAATATGATGGAGTGCTAAGGACAGAGATTCATAAATATACTGGATTTAATTATGATAAAAAATAAAAAAGGACAACAAAGATTACCTAGGAGGTGCACCTATCACAGAACCTGCACCCCTGGACAAATGTAATTCCAAAGGATAATTCCATTCAAGATGTGGGTCTCTTACTTCTTGGAGGTATTTTATCTAAGGAAAATGGTCCATCAGTCTAACAAAATGAATTAAAAGTAAAAAAAAAAAATTTTCTATGAACCAGAAAATGCTTTCCTAAGATTAACAGAGAATTTTTAATCTTTGTAAACTACTCTGGTTCTCTGTTAAGGTGAAAGAAGGTAGGAAATATTCTGGTTTTAACCACATATTCATGATGACTTTTCCTGTAAGGTACCAGCTACAGCACTGTGCAAAGCTATGTCCTAATTTGGCACTCAAGTGGTTATTTTCTCTTTTTTTCCCCTTAGAAATCCAGGACAATGCCACTCGCATCAAATCCATAAGGAGCCTGGTAAAGAAGCTCCCTAGACCCAACTATGACACGATGAAAATCCTCTTTGAACATCTACAGAAGTAAGTAGAACCGTGGTACTGACAGACCAATAATTCTTTAAAAAGGAAAGGTGTCCTCATCCTATTGGAAGCATCATCCAAAATATCAAAGATAATTACATTCTTTGGCAAAACTCAGTATGGTTTATGGTGTCTGTGTCTATCCTGTTCCTGCACAAGAAATCAGGATGTCTAAGCAAAATCCCAAATTTTAACTCTAGTAGAAAGCAGGACAATTCAACACAGTCAAAAACATCGGGATTGACATGTTACAGGTGCATTGAACTGGGAAAATGCAACATGTTCCAGATTGCATTCACCCAATTTGATTGAATTTCTCCAGTAACAGCCTTTTGGATGATCATGTTTTCAACACTGAGATCCCCTGATTTTCAAGCACCTGTGCTGATCTTGTGCTATATTGAGGTCAGAAATAACCTCACTCAAGAAAACACAGCGTGCCCCTCACAAGGAACAACACAGAACACCTAATAAATTCTGAGGAGATATTCGGAAGTGCATCTTTGCTCTCCTAATCTTGATGAGCTACCACAGAGGCAGAAACACGACCCTGTGGGGTTCCCCTTTATCGTTCCCTTGTGGTTTCCACCCTCACTGACCTGCATTTGCAAGAGATGTCGACCCAAAAAAGTCAACCCAGGGTGTCACATTCCCTTCAGGTTTTCTTCTTGTGCTTCATGGCCTTAACAGTGAAAGTGTAGATAGCTCACATGGCTCACTCAGACACCTCCTGCAGCTGTTTGACCTGCAGGATGACCAGGGAGACCTCAGGGTAGGGGCACATGAAGGGCAGGGTCCTGTGACCTTGTTCCTCTTTGCTGTTGGCACTACCCGTCCCCTTTTCTACAGTCACTTTTCAGCCAAACCACCCCTAAAACTGAAGGGACCTCAGGATCTGGGCCCCATCAAGGCACAGAGGAGTATTTCATCCCAGGAATGATATACTGACCCCAGTGAAGGAGTGATAAAGGCTCCAAATCAAAGACCACTGTGAGCTTATAATGAATGATGCCTTTATAGTGATCATTTCTTGGCACGTGCATGTAGGGGATGTAGATCCTTTATCTTGTTTTGCAGCTTCCAGCTGAAATGGCAAAATTAAGTCCATATAGCTGTGGGAATGTCCCCATTTCATTAAGCATGGAAGGATTTTAAGCAGTTCATAAAATGACTGAGTTTGGCCTTGCAGAAAAACAGAATTCTGTGTGTTCATTTGATGTACTGTGTGCACACATCCTCTCCTTCAGCAGGTTATCTAGAGAAGGATGATAATTTATTACTGTCAATGGAAGAATAATAAGGGAAATTATTTCCTGGGAAGAACATGAGTGCAAGAAGCGGGTACACGCTGTCAGCACAGATATGCCATATACAAAATTTACTGCACTCTGTGTGGCATTGATCTTAACCTGAAAAAGTTTTGTTGCCATGTCTTAGGAGAGAGATATCAGGTATACACAATAAGTCTTTGATCTCATAGTTAAATCACTTGATTGAGACTCAGGAGACGTGGGTTCAGTTCTTGGCTTTGACCGGATGTTCTGGGTGACCTTGGGTAAATCATTTAATCTCCCTGTGCCTTGGTTCCTTGTTTACAAAATGATGATAATACTTCCTTTGTCTGCCTTGGCTTTTTAGAGCATAATCTATTTGGGACAGCAATTGTTTCCTGCTGTGGATGTGTAGAATAACTGGTGAAACTGGACCGACACTGGTGGTTTTTTAGAGAAAAGAGAATAAAAGGGAAAATAAAAGCACTGAAATATGGGAAATACAACACCAGTAGTTCATAATGCAGAGGTACACCGAAGCAACACCGTGGCACAGAGTGGTGCAAGGCAGGAGGATGTAACAGTGGAGCCATTTGGGGGTTTAAGCATTAGGGAAGTAATTGTCTGAGTCTCACTGAAGAAGGTCAATCATCTCTGCCTCAAACACATCCTCGGGAAAAGATAGGGCTATTCCATAAGCTTTGCTCCACTGATATGGAAGCAACAGTAGAATAGATATTGAAAGCACAAAAAAAAATCCCCCAAACATATGTGTTCTCTTCAATTTGTTGATGCTAAAGATGGGTCAGTCTGAATGATCCCATGGCTCCATAAATAAGAATGAAGTGGTGTACTTACATTTTTAGAAATGATGTGATGCTTATATTATGCAAGTTTAGACAATGTGCATTTGTCTGAATCAGTCTAGGAAACACAACTGGTTTGCAGAGGTTACAAAATGTAGAGTTATATTAATTTAGGGGACACTCTTCAGAAGAGGGGTGTTGCTGCCCCTCAGCATGGACTTGCACCACCCCCTTTGATCACAGGCCTTTCTCAGGGTGAACCACAGGAGTTTCAAAAGTTTCTGGTTAGTTGGGAAAAATAACTAAACTGGCTTCATTTGAGGCATATTACTGCAGTTTCTATATTTGCTGGCAGAGATGGCTGTTCTTGCCCTGTGCTGAACTGGTTTTAAGGGGGTTCTGATGGGAAGAAGATGAAGGATTGCAGCTATGCTGTTTCCATGGCATTCCCCTCTTTCTCCTACCCTTCTCCTACTCCTTTCTTTCCTGTCAGGCAGACAGAACAGGGCTATACAGACCTGGACCATGGGGCTGTTTGAGTCTGTGACTTCTACACAGCACATGAGAGCATCTGTCTCACTGACACTCAGCACAGGAATCCAACCTTTGCCTCATCCTAAGCCCTTCTGCAGCAATCCAGTCTGCAGGAGCAGGTCCAGATCAAGCAGAAATAACAATGAGAAATGCACTTCAGAAGGGTCCTCCTTAGAAACCCAGACAAAGCAGGTGATGAGAGAGTCTGTGAGAAAGGCCTGGCAGCAGGGATTAACACCCATGCCATATATCTCTTAAACCAAGCTCTCTGAAGCTGCAAGAAGTCACAGTGCAGTGTATGAAGCCCACAGGAGGTGGATTAAAAGCAAAGCTTGGGGCTGCAGTACCTGTTCTTTTAAGTTTTTTTGCATTTGATAGGAAAAACCACAACCCACTGACATCCCTGTTCATCTTTCCATGAAATCTCTTCTACTTAAAAGCAAAATAGAAAAAAAAAATATGAGGCTGAACAGACATATCACATAGCTCTTGTCAGTTTAATTCCATAAGGAATTGTTCTATTATGACTCATGGTGGAAATAATTGAGAACAACTACTATTAGGCTATTCATGCTTCTTCCCAAAGATGAGCAAATCAAACAAATAGACTTTGCACTGGAAAGAAACAACTCAAACCCAACCTGACTAGAGATTTTCCTGAATAAAGGGCTACAGAAAACAGCCTATTCCACTGGAACATGTTTAGAGAATATTTGCTTGGTCTGCACAGCCTATGTATTTCTGTCCCATACACCAGTTCCACAGGTGTCCTCTCTTTCCTCTTCCTTGCTCACATGTGACCTTTACTCTCAAAAAAATTGAGCCAATCACACACAAATTGATGCACCTTTCTGGTCCCATTTTTCAGGTGCACACAGGACATCAAATGATGCAGAAACCTTGTCTTGACTCTCTGCACAAACATGAACTGAGGACAACCAGTCCCTTTCTGAGAAAAAATTATTTGTACCCAGTAATTTACTCACAGAGTTGTAATACAGGCAGAAAGAGATTTTTACTTTTTATACTATTTTATGACCTGTTTTCACCACAACACTTGAGGTAGCTGTTACACACCCATTGGAAAACTGAGGCATGAGAAGGTCAAATGACTTAAAGTCTCAGCATAAACCAGCAATACAATCTAAAAACCTGGAGGGGATTTTTTACTTGCACAGAAGCTTCTCCAGTGACCCCAAAACTTCTCTTTTCTCCCTTATGCAGAAGGCAGCAGGGAGCAGGAACACCCTGGCTGGGTCCTGAGCACTGCACTCAGAGCTGGTGAGGGCAGACACCGCTCTGCTCTAGGAGCTGTGTGCCTGCATTATACAGCACTGTGCCTGAGCTAATAAGCTGTGCTTATTAATGTTAAATTAATGAATCTCAGCCTGCTCTGCTTATTAGGTTGAGCTCCGTGCCACCACAAGGCAGCTCTGCAACTCCCAGACCCGAGCTGTGTCACATCTGACCAGGCTGGAGCACAGGGCAGCCAAGCTCCGGTCTGGCTCTCCCCATCCGCGTGGACGCCCCTGCAAAGGGGATGTGTTAGAGGCAAAAAAAAACCCCTCTCCCCGCTCCTGATCTCCCTGCACAAAGGCAGGATAAATGTGTGTTATTTACAAAACCAGGAAGGGGATGTTGAAATAATTAAAGGAGAAGGTGGGGGCCAGCCCGGCGCTCCCAGCCCTCTCCCTTGCGCGGAGAGCGCGGAAGGCAGATGCCCAACGGTGGGAGATATCCTTCCAGCAGCAGCATCTGCCTCCTTGGCAGGCACTTCAGGCAGGTTGTCTGGGGAGCTCTGCACTTGCCTCTTGGTTTATCACGTGGATCTGTTAATGTGCCCTATCTGGCTGCCTTGTCCAGGCAGGAGCTGATTCCTTTTAATGCACCTTTGAATCCAAGAATCTCCATTTAGTTTGCGGCGTTTTTCCCATACTCTACAGAGCACGGCAAGGAATTTTCAGATGCCATCCAGGCTTTCTGCCCTTTCCATGGGAGAGTTATGATTTTCTTCCTGATTGCCTTCCCCCTGTACCCAAGTTCTTCATTTTTACCGCTAATTGTTTGCATCAATTTCACTGGAAATATGCTCCTCATCAAGAGCAGAACTATATATCCCAGACAAACCCACCAATATTAATATATTATCTAAAAAAAGGTATTCATCTTCAGCTGTTTTGACAAAGAAACAAACTTCCCCCGTGTCCATAGGTCTGTGAACAGGAAAAAAAAATCCAACCAACTTTGACAAACAGTGGGGAGGAACAGTCCCCCCACCTCAAACCTCACAACTCGTGGCAGCTACATTCTGAAAAGCAAAGGTTCTCTGTATAGAACTAAACAGACTTGTTTCTACCTATTAAAAACTAAGAAGAAAAAAAGAAAACAAGCAAAGCCATGCATAGCCAGCAGCCCACAGTAGCCTGCACACCAGGACACAATGACAATGTGATGACAAGTCCAGCAGCAGTACCCAGAATTCTGAGGGAAAACCAGAAAATGAAGTTAAAGTACAGCATATAGTAATGCTAATCAGGGGATGTCTGTAAACTCTTTATTTTTTTTTTCTCTAAAGTTGGTGGAGGAAAGATGTAGCAAATATATGTGATTTTCACTTATTTAACTACATGTCATATCAGCAGCTTTTGGGCAGGTTCACGTATTAAATGTAGGCTCAGAATATCCCTTTTCTCACACAGCAAAAGAACAGATTACACTACAAACTTTGCAAATTTTCTATTATTATTAGTAGTAGTAATGATAATAATAGTAATAATAATAATAATAATAATAATAATAATAATGATAATACAAGTAAAAGCTACTGAAACTAAAAACAATCTCCAGAAAGAAAGGACTATACAAAAAAATTCTATTTGGGAAACCTCAGTGAACCTGTAGAAGGCTTACAACTCAAAATGTGGAATGGGCAATTAATTTTCCCTCAATAAAAATGCCCAAATTCTGGAAGCTGCAGAAGCCCTTAAATGAAGGCACAAGGAAGACTATTTGTTGAAATTATTTCCTGAATCAAAACCTTTCTTTATAATCAGGCAGCTCATGAGAAGCTTTTGGTTTTCAGCCACAGGACAGCAGCAGAGAGAAAAGTTTAGCTGTGCTCCTACAAGCTTTGGGAGCAGCTACTGGAAATTTGAGGAGGAGAAACATCCTCCTGCACCAGAGGAGTAAGTAGGTGGACTGGTCAGTTACATAAAAGACTCAGGTATACCTGACTGGCATTTTAAGATTTATATGAAATGATTTAATCATCTTTTAACTTGAGAGGGGCAAATATATATTGAGATGTGCTTTTGCACACGTGTTTTTCTCAGTTTCAGCTATGGAAGAGTTTTACAAAGGAGCTGAAGCAATGCCAGCAGTCATCCCATTTACCACAGCTTCCCAGGGCTCATTTTGGGGAAGGAAGAAGAATTAAACCCTTTTTCTCTCTGTTAAAGCACACACCAGTCTACTAAACTCACTCTTTGGAGATAAGACACAAGAAAATGTGCACCAGGCACAAGTGTGCACAGGTGTGCAGAGGACAGGAGTAACAGTAGATTTCGAGTCAAAGACAAAAAA
>VZTR01003745.1:2075189-2104748 GCA_013400775.1 Chaetops frenatus
AATAAAATCCAGTCTCTCAAAAGCACCTTTGAGCATTTTGATTTTGTATGTTTTGGGGTCAGGGTGATTTGCTACCAAGGGTTTTGCAGTCACGTCAAATCCTGCTTTTTGAGGAATAAGAAAGTTTACAAAGTTTGGTTCTTCCCCAAAGAATACCTTACAGCTTAGTGCTTTTAATGAGAAGCATGATGCGTAATTACAGCCACATTTTCACCCCTTGCTTCCATCTACTCCCTATTTCTACAACGGTATTTAAAAATATAAACCCTGATTTTCATAACAGTCAGGCAAATAATTGCACTCGGTACTCTTCAATGCTACCAAGTACTGAACTGGTGTATCAGCAAATAACAGAATGATAAAAATAATTAACATAGTTTTAATTTAAATATTTATGACACAGTTGACTCTGTGGCCACACGGCACCATTGTGCTGAGTGCAGTACACAAATCCTGATAGAAAGAGCCCCTGTTTCCAAGAGCTCCTATTGTTCATCCCACATTACTCAATATCAAACCATCTCAAAAAAGCTTTTCAAACATTAATTAAATCTCCTAACTTCCTTTTCAGGTCAGCAAGTTTTATTATCCTAGTTGTGTAGATAAAGAAAGTGAGGAATGGAGAGGGTGAGGCACTTTCCCACCACGACACAGCCAACACTTCTCACTTCCACTCTTTGCTTGCTCCCCAATTCCCCAGCCGAGCCCCCCAGGCCTTTGAAGGCTCATCCATGTGCAGTGGGTGTACGTGTGCATCTGGCCAGCACATCCCAGGGAGGGCTGCTTACTGCTAAGGACTCTTCAGTTAATCAGGACCACGTGAGAATCCTGCTTCTGGTTTGCGCTCGCATCAGCTTTAGCAAAGTATCACCGGCAGAGTTAATTTATGTGATTTTGTAACCTCTTAATATTGCTTGGGGTTAGTGCTCTTGCCAGCTCAAATGGGTTTTTTGTTGGCCGAAATTAGGGATGCTCAATTCATTACAATGGCTCTTTCCCCGTTTTTTCTTTTGCTATTTGTGGAGATTGGGCCCTAACACACTAATGTCCACGACCAGGTCATCAAAGGGTAATTTGCAATGCTTTTCATTTTTGTGCCTAAAGATATGTGATTTTTCTCAGAGTTAAGGTTGTGAAATAAATAATTTGGTGGAAGTTTCATTGAACGGTATTCACTGGAATTTAAGAAAACCAAACCAAACCAAAACAAAACAAGGCTTTAAGGCCAAAATGTCAGCGTTCTGTGCAAAATAATTAATATAGCACAATAGAATCTATTCTACTATTGATTGAAAGGGAATTTATGCAGGTAATTCATTAAGGCTAGTGAGAGTTTGGCATGTAAATCCCCCAGCACTTTGATGGGAAAACAGCCCCTGATTTTTTTTTTTTTTTAATAAGCTATAAACTACATGCTATTCAGTGGCAAATATATAAAAAGCAAAAGTAAATACCTGAACAACTAGGGCCCTGCTCTGTGAGGGTTCTGGAATGACATTAGATCAAATCCTTTTTCACGCACTGCAAAAGATGCAACAATCATTTCAATCACCATGTTAAGAGAATCAATACAATTTTTCCTTTCAGAGAATGGTACTTTGCATTCCAGTATTTACAGGTTATCACCTTCATACATCTCTTTTTGTGGTCAAGTGCATGATTACTACTTTTGACAGGGTATTGGCCATTTTCTTATGAAGATTTACAAATTCTTGTAAATAAAAACCAATCTGAAAAAAAAAATAAAAAAGAAGAGCAAATCTGTGGACTGGAATGCACCCTACTCGTAATGGGAACAAAAAGCTGGCAATGAAATATAAACCTAAATCACAGCAGAATGACCTACTTTAAGGCATTTGCCAAAGAGACAGTGTTTTAGACAGCTCCTCTGAAGTAGCGTCTTTATGTCTATGCCATCTGCAGATTTATTATTGTGCTTTAGAAAAAAAAAAAAAAAGAAAAAGAAAAGGAAAAAAAAAGGAAAGAAAAACCTACAGTATGCCTGAACAAAACTCAGCTTCATCTATAGAAAGATTCCAGTACTGTGGGCACCACACCCACACCTACTGATGTGGTCCAAGTTTTTTCTTTAGAGGCACCTAATTAAGAAACCCTGACTCATTTACATGGATACGTTTGATCTAAATTACACTCCAAACCACACCAAATTAGGAGCATCTGTGAATGCGAAGTGTTTGTTCCCAGTGCCTGGTAGAACAGGGCCAGTTCTGGACGGCACATGTTCAAGTGACGAAAAATATTTCAGATGCAACATACTTCTAAGACCCACTTTTCCACTAATAATTCATAATGAGTTAAACCAGTATCTCTGCTTCAGCAATTATTTCAGGCTGGGACAAAAAAGTCATTTTACTTTTTAAAGGAAGGGGGAGGGGGGGAAGGGAAAGTAAAGGGAAAGAACCTAGTGTGGTGGGGCATTAACACAACCATTAGCTGCAATTTAAATCTGTGCAAAGCATTTATTATCAGATATACTTTACACCTAAAGGCTGGACTGAAGGAAAGTGCCCATGAATGACTGGATGTTGTTCACAAACAAGACCTTCTGCCTTGGTGAATGGTCTTCCCTCATCAATCAGTTTTTCAGAGGAATCTGGGCAAAGAGCAGGGTCTCAGCCCAAAGAGGCAGTACTCTACATAATATTAACATGAAAATTCCAGACCACCAGATTTGAGAGTGATGCTTCCCTTTCCAGGCTGCGTTGCTGGTGGCTGAATCTGCCTGCTTGCTCTCCAGAAAGCCACTCTGTACAAAAATGGGTCCTGTGGCAATTAGGAAACTTTTATCCCACTTTCCCATCTCCCACTAAGAGCGAGCAGGGGGGCTGCAGAAGCCACTGGTTGCTGCTTTGCTGCCTTACTGACAAACTGAATAAAAAATAGCCTTAATCTCACTCTAAGCAGCCCAAGAACCGAGGAGTGTAAATCCGAATTCCACGCTGGGTTTGCAATTCCCAGGCCACTGGAGCAATTTGGCACAACCTTCGGATTTGGCCCATAGTGTTTGGCAGCCACCTTTTATTCTTCCCGTCTTTTATACTTTGTGAATAGTCCAAGTTACATAATGCCAGTGACAATTTGTTTATGGCGAGCATTGGAGTCACTGTTTTATGATTACATTCAAACTTTAAGCCACATTTTGACATCTAAGGATCATCTTGCATTCTCGTGTACTCTGTACAATGAAGGTTTGTGTTCCAGTAAGGAGAGGGGGAGGAACTTTATAAATAACATGACTCCTTTTGTCTGAAGAGATTTTAATACATTTGTCTGTTCTACTGTTTTTGCAGTAGCTAGAATATAATTTGAATATATTAATATTTTCAGCAACTGTGCTGAGGGAGCCCAGTTAATAACTTATGCATGGGTGTATAGATACACTTCAGACAGAGGTAGTTTTTAGCCCTTCTGTTGGTAATACTTAGAAACACACAATGAAAGAGTCTGTTCTTTCCTCCTCTTTGTTGTGGGCATGCATTGTGATGGTATGGAGCCAGTGTTCTTTCTGTTGTCTACACAGCCTGGATTCAATAAGCAGTTATATATGCATATTATGACAATGTGGTCAAGGAAACCAGATTTTTTTACTATACCTTCATGTGCCTGTACAGTATAAAATCTGGTATTTATTTTTCTTGTCCTCATTCAATATGTTAACAAAATCATAATTTGATACAGGTTATGTTCACTTCATAATTAAAATTATAGAGTTAGATGAAAATACAGCAAGATGTTGCTGAATGGAAAATATTTATCTTTTCGTACATTACGCATTATGGTGCTATGTAAAATCATAAATCTGTGAAGCAGCTCTCTCCAGCCAATTTGCCTCCTCCCCTGGTCCACAAGATGCAACCAGTTACCTCCTCTAAGCTGAGGGTTCTACGCCCACCTCAGCCCTGACATTAAAAAGCTCTGCCACATCCTCTCCAGAGCTTTGCTGTGGTCTTCCAAAAGAAGACCCCTTGCCATGGAGACAAGCCAAGAAAAAAGAATTCAGAGGAGTTCTGTAATTTTTACAGCTCTTCCTGTAGCTCTTTTCGCTCCTTCATGGAAAAAGCACAAAGTTTTTTCACCATGTTCTCTGTGTCAGCACTAGACTCAGGCTCCCCAGACCACCTCAGGATAGCGCTTCATCCATCTGGCAGCTGTTCTCACCTCCCAGATCATTGCCATCCACACTGCCAAGCACAGGCCTTCACCAAACACCATCAGCCACCACACACTATCAGCAGAGGGCATCTGGGACAGCCCTAGAGCAGATGGAAGCTTTCCAATAAGTGAAGTTTACTGGGAACATCAGTTTGCCTTGTTCAGACTCTCAGTCCAGAGAGGATTTCCACAGGGCTGTGGCAGCAGTAGTAGCAGGCAACTTTAACCAGCTCAGACAAGCCTGATTGCTTCCATGGCTGGATAAGGGTCTCATAAAAGTGTCATTGGAATAAGGAATTTTCATTCCTTCAGAACATCCACCCCATTGAAGTCACTGCTCTGGATTCAGAGCCAACCCTGAGATTTCCATCACAGGGCAAATTTCACATCTCATTAAACACACTTTGGATCTCACCTGGACACTATTGTGAGGAACTGCTTAACCTTTCCAGGTTACATAGCAAGAGCTTTCCATTACTTCTTGTATTAAATTATGTTTATCCAGCTCTGCATCCTGAAACTACAATATGTCCCTGCTAAAGAGACTCTTTCTAAGCTTGTAAATCCATTTAGAACAGTTTACTTCAAGCTAGACATTTTCTGCTGGAGGGGGAGCACCTTCAGAGAGGTGTCCTGGAAGCTGCTTAATGTGTGACCTTTCCTAAGACTGATGAGTAGGCCTTGATATCAACAGCAAGATTATCCTTGTAGTTCCTAAACCCTTCAATCTCTGTCAAACATGGTTTGGGTTAGGAGGTCTAAAAGATTCATGTGTGTTTTCTCACCAGTTTTTCTAACTGTGGATTTTGATCAGGGTCAGACAGAAGCAGATATTGGCAAACCTGGTCACTTGAAGCTTCCAAGATGAAAGAAATACAGCTACTGAGAGAGGTAGGGTTGACTGTGTAGAGAATAAAGACTTTGTAATGTATCTGAGGCAGTTAGACCAGAGTCATCTGAGATCAGTACATGTGTGAATGGGTATTTGACTTTCAAGGAACTAATGAGAAAATTCAAAGCTAGTTTAAAGCCAGGAAATATTGCAGAACTTGCAGTACTACAAAGGGTGCTCCTTAGAAAGACACAATATATGGAAAATCCTCCACTCCAGGCAGTCCCTGCATTTAGTGCAGCGGACTAAACACGTGCACAAAAAAATAAACATCAAGCTAAGGTGAGCGGACAAGACAGACAAAGTGTAAGCAGAAAAGACAATGCTGACATAGTAAATTCATTGCTCAAGGGCTAGTGCAATGTAAATAAGTTTAAAGAAATCAAAGACTCGTGGCACATACTCACTAGTGCATTTAAGAGCTGCGTTCATCCTACTCGTGCTCGGTATCAGGGCTGAGGCAATCATGGTGCTGGGAGGCATGTTAAAGCATCTTTCAAATCTGATACAAATGCAGTGCATATATATTGCAATCCTAGCTTGTGGAGAGCTCAGAACTGAACCTGGAAGAGGAGGAATGCTGGTTGAGGTCAGATCCCATGTAAAATCATCTCTGTTGGGTAGATCACCGTAAAAAGGCTTTCATTGTAAAAAACAAGATGGTGATACTACAGGATTTTTTAAATGAAGATTTTTTTTTGGGGGGGGGGACAGTTAATAGGCCAATATTTGAGTTTTTTCATTATTTAAAAATATTTGAAACAAAATAATTTATGAAGTAATTGCAATGCTTTAATTAGGGTCTTTTCCAAACTAACCAATTCAGAGATGCCATGATACAAAAATTCAGAGGAAAGGAAAACTTTGATGGGAGTTTATTCTCTGACTTTTGTGGAATTCTTTGCCACATTCTCTGATTTCAATGTCCAAAAGCACTGGTTTTCTCACAGAACTGAATAATTAATTAATGACACTTGACAAAACCAATGTGTTGTTAGTGAAACTGTGTTTTCCATGAGCTCCTCTAGGCTCACAAGAAAAGATGAATTTCTGAGCAGGTTGTCTACAGCTCAACATCCCAAACTGAAACTCCAGTCAATTGCCCCTTCTGGGCTCTAAGTCAGAAAGCAAACCTGTCATATCCAGGGCTGAGTTATTTGCTGTCAACTGGATTATTGCACAAAAAGGCTGTAATTGAAGGCTGCAAGAGGTTATAGATTGAACATAGTCAAAAGCAGTAACTCCACTTAGTAAAAGTAGATATCATCCAAAATGAGAAAAGTTAAGCTCATATAAGGTGAAAATCTGACTCCGTTGTGGATTCCAGTCACTGGGATTTTTGTCAGTGACTTTCAGAGTAATCAAAATTTCACTTACTGCCCAGAGAGAGATGCTGCAAAGGGCGTGATGAAATGAAAGTTAAAATAACTCTTAACCTGGGGCTTCCAAAATACATTTTCTGAGCAGAGACTGCTGTCTAACTCAGTGTTTTCATGATGTAGCAATGCAGACAGCCCTTCAGGGGACTGGGGGGATAAAACTGTGCTAGTGGAGTGCAGCTGGGATGTGCAACAAGAGCCACCCTGCTGTAAATACTGAAGCTCCCATTGTTCAGCACCCTGTGGGACATGGGGAACTGGACTGCTCAGGCATAGTAGGGTACAGCTTGGAAGAAGTGATTTCAGAAAGTTTTAACATCACTGAACAGCAGTGGCAATGCTGACACCTTCCACCTGAGGCCTTCCTTTGAAAGACAGGTGGAGATTACTGGAAGAGAGAGCGTAGAAGTGTTTGACAGATGCACTAATTTTACTGGGAGCAGGAGGATTAAATTGTAATACAGAGTCTCATTACTACTCATACCAGTAAATCTGAACCATAGAGTGCAGTTGATGTGCCTTTGGGAAGAAGGGTCTCCTGTGTGCTTCCCATATCCCGTCTGCTTTGGGTGTGCTGCACTGAGTGCGTTCTCTCACTGAGTTATAAACCTGAACTGGTGGCTCTGCTTTTTTGCCACGTACTTTCTGTTTGTCCATCACAAGCACATCAAAGCCCATCAGGAAACAATGCTGTTAATAACATTAATCCACCTTTATTAAGAACCTTTAGCTCTGTGAAGGAGTACCAAATATTATTAAGACAAAGACAAGAGGATAATAAGGAAACGTGTTTTTTCCCTTGCTGACCTAGTTTCTAACCTCACTTTAAAATCTTCCCTTGATTTTAATTACGCTTAATCTAAAGCTAAGCTCACAAATCTAGCAAACTAAGGGCTGCTTTTAAGTGAATTTTCTCGCCTGTCAGAGTTCCTCAAGCTTCCTGTGCTCCAGTCAGGAGTTTATTTCCAGCCCAGGCACAGAGTTGGGGCATTTCTCTGCCAGCACGGTGACTGCTGGACTGGTGAGCTCAGGCACCACCTTGCTCCACTGGAGCCTGGGCACCACAGCATTCTTCACAGAACAATTGCACTCCTTTTCTCATCAGCCATAGCCAGAGGCAGCAACAAGGGTGAAGGATATCTATCATGAAAAGTCCAGTGTCAATGTGTTCCCCCAATTTATTTACTGACCTTCAATGCAACAGCCATACTCCTGACCCTCATGAGATGAAGCCTAAGGGGAAATGGCACTGAGCACCAATTCCATATCCTGTTGTTCTGTGGTCTAAATTAAGCGCTAATTAATTACCACTGGCATCTTTGGCATTGCCTGTCAAATTGGATTTAGGATATTCTTTCGCTGTTTAAACAAACAGCCCTACATCTAAAGCTAAAATCCCAAGTGTCAGCATTTTCTTTACTTTTAAATTTTTATTTAAAAATCCAGTGAGTATGTTCATGGATTTTTGCAGGTAGAGTTCAAATAAAAGAAACAGGAATTGATATTGTCAATTTTGATTAATAGTCCCTCATTAATAAACATCCTGTTATTCAGTTTCCACCTGCAGTTGCTGATGTTGCCTGGAATCAATTAACTCATATAATTTGATTTATTTTACAAAGACATTTTTGGATGTGCTGTGCTGATGATAAAGGTTCTATATTTACAATTCATGATTTAAGCGAGATTGTTACTAACTGCTTTTTATTTTTAATGTTACAAGAAAATGTAGCTTTGGGCACTCTCGAACAAAAATATTTGAGCAATTTAAAAAGTTAAAGCTTTATTTATTTGAAACTATCTGTTGCCTTCCGAACCACACAGGCCACAAAAACATACAAATCTAGGACCTGTAACAAGTTGGTCTTTCCATTAACCTAGTTGTTATGGAGAAAAAAAAAAAATCAGAAATAAATTTAAAAATTAAACAAAATAAAAAAATCAGGCAGATCAGAAGTTACACCACCAGCCAAAAATACATTTAAGGCATGAAGGTGGTATACCTCTGTCTGAACACATATTATTCTATGTCTCATAGTGCTTTTATCACTCTGCTATCTAAACACCTCTAAGAAGTGCATCAGCATCTGCCCAGCATCTGACACAGAGGGTTTTGCTCTCTCCCATCCCCTCCCCAAACAAAGACTCTTGCTCCAAGTGCCTGTGTGGGTTTTGAGCAGGGGTTTGCTCTTGTTTGAGTTAAATTTGCTGCTACAGGCAGGCAAAATTCCATGCCTTGTGCACAGAGCTGCAGCCAGAGGAGTCCAGGCTGCTCGTTGAGGAAGTTCATGGCCTTCAGCTGACTCCTACAAAGAGGCTGTGCCCAAACAGGGCAAACTGCAGGCACAGCAGCAGCATGGAATATGCAGATCTGCCCTCTTAAGAGCACCAGTCAGAACCAGCTTGCATTCACACACAAAAAGTTAAAACCCAAGCCAAACTGGGAGGGCAGAGTGCTGGCTGGCAATAAATGGAAGAACCTTGCAGGTCACCCACTTGGATCAGTTTTCCGAAAAGGAGACCTGGAAGATTTTGTGGAAAGATTTTGAATCCATCTCTGATACAATTTGGTCTGGGGGAGTGGGACCTGAGCTTTTGCCCCCACGGGGTCTTTGGTGGAGCCCGAATGTTGTGATGAGCTCCTGCCCTTGGTGTCCATGCACCAGTGTGCCCCTCCTGCCTTTGGATCTTCTGTGACTCGGGAGATGTCCAGAGAAACCAACAATCCCAAGGCTGAGGTGCCTTGGGATAAACTGTTACCCCTCTCAGAGATCCTCAGTGGAGCAGGAGCACCTCCCCTCCTGCAGAAGAACAAGCAGGACTTCTGAGCCCTCTCCTGAATGAAGCCCCTGGAGAGGCTGCAGTAACATTCAGATGTATGAATGTGTTTTTACTTGCTGTCCTGAGCCACCCAGAAGTCTTTCTCCACAAGCCAGGCACTCTGTGAGGTGTGTGCAAAGGCAAGAGCCCACATCCTCTCCTACAGAGTCCTCGTATGGAGAGCAAAGTTCACCCAGTGCTGAGGAGACTTTATTTTTAACTGTTCTCCCATTAAACCAGGCTAAGCCAGAATAAATGCCTCTCTTCAGCTTTTCACAGTCTATTCAGCCAACTGTGAAGCAATGTTCAGGGTTAGTTTAGTTATTATTTTCATTTAGGGCCGGGCTCCAAGGCAGTTCATCCAGGGAAGGGCTGGTGCTGTGAGATAGGAGGGGGATCCCCTGAGGAAGCCCATTCTCCACGGGGTCCCTGTCAGCTGTCCAGGTGCTATATATAGCCACCAATGGCCACCTCTAAAGCCTGCTCTGGGGAGGAAGACAGCCTCAAGTGCTCCTTCTTGTATCCCAGAGAGACTGAAGAGAAGGGATTTTTCCCAAAGAGCTGTAACACGACCCCACAGCTGCAGAGCACAGGAAGCCTATGGAGTTTCTGTAGGCCAGGAGCCATCCAGGCTATTTTCAGCAAAAGCAAGCTCTTAAGTATGTCTGAACTATTTCTGACCCCTCTTGTAACATACCCTACGCCATGACCTGGTTTCTGTATTACCAGCCTAGCTATTGTTTCAAATTCTACCTATGGAGCAAACAGGGATTTCAAATACCTTCATGTTTTACACAGCTAGATGCAAGTAGCTTAAAACTATATTAGTGCACTGTGACCCCTGAATTGTGCTTATTTGCTGCAGAGGAAACCACGTGGCACACTTGGAAAAGGACAGACATTACAGACAGGGTTTTGGAGCTCCTCCATGAGCAGAAGCCTCAGGTGTCAGTTCCATAGACACCAATCTCCCTGTTCCCATCACAGGTACAGAGCTCACCAGCTGAGGACTCCACTGATGATGTTTGCATTTGATTAACTTCATCAGCTCCTGAATTCACCTGACCAAATCACCCATAAAGACAGGACATAGATAATCATGAGGTTTAGTCTGCGTTCTTAAAATATCAAGAATCTGAATTTAATGTTAGAGTTTAAATTTTATCTGTGTAGCAGTGCAAGGAATTGAAGTTTATACAAATGAAGTTTGTGGCATCAGGGGCTCACTTGCCACCAGTTACCTCTATAAGTTTCCCAAGGTGGAGTTAAGTAATGCACAGGCCTTGCAGTCTTCCTCCAGGATGGGTGTATTTTGGTGGTTTTTGGTGAACCCAGCTGGTTGTGGCTACCTCTGCAAGGTTTTGACCTGTTATAGAACCCCTATTTGTTGTTGGTGCTTTAAGAGGACTCTCAAAACTGCAGTTCACTTGCCATTTTAGTACCAAAATTCACTCAAGTTCTTCCCAAAAAACTACGACTGCAGCTGAACTGAAATAAATTGACGACAGAAAATGATGTGCCTGTGATATGCTGTATCTCAGGAAAGTGTGTAACAGGCCTTAAACGAAAAGGAAATATGTTGAGAAAAAACCTGATGGTTTAGGTTATCTGTGCATCATGTTGTAGCTGTGGTTCCTTCCTAACACTGAAAAACCCATCTGCAAAAGCCCTGCGAAAATGTGCTTATACACACACAGACATTATCACTTCCTAGGACGGTACGTTTTATTATCAGGTTATTTTCCAGTACATTTGGCACAGTTAAGGTAAGTATATTAACTTTACTTCCAAATAAAGAAAACAAAGTTGTACTGAATGTCTCAGCCGCTGTCAATGAGTTAAGAGCTGACAGGAGGTCCAAGTAATCAACCCTGTCTACAGCACTGAGCTTTCCCCTGGGACACCTCCTCTGATCATACAATGTATCTGACTGGCATGGATGTAGAATTGCTTTCAATAAAGATTTTATTTCAAGGTTGGATGACTCCTTCCCAAATGTCTTGTCACTAAAGGAAAGTATGTAATACCTGTTATTTTTTAACTCCTGTGAACCAGCATTTGGGAATGAGAGGAGCGTAAAATGTTGAGCTGGAAGATGTTAATCATAAGAGAAAATTTAACGTGTTCAAATTGATTGGGAGCTCTGCAATACCAAAAGTCAGAAAGTTGCTGCATAAAAACTGGCCTGTACCAGTGCAGTGAGGAGGCCTGTTAACAGAATTATTGTTGGGGAGAGCTGAAGGCAGCTGAGCCCTTCCCAGGGCCAAGTCCTTAAGCTACAACATTACATTTGCATATGCCTGAGTATAGATAGGAGAGAGATATTGGCTAATTTGAGGATAACTATTGGCAAAGTGAATCGATGGGATGCACACACTTTGACCTATTAAGGCAGTTCATAGGATCTTACATTTCAAATCAGTCAATTGGGATGAGCAGCTCTGGCTGTGACAGTGGTCACCAGCACAGCTCAGAAAAGGTGCAACACCCACCCAAATGGGCTGTCATGGGTGGGTCATGGCTCTCCCCACTGAGAGAGGAGACTGGCTTCTAATTCTATAAGGTTAGTTCCTATACCAAAGTGGAGATGACACAAGCACAGCAATTTCAATTCTTTTGGAGGAGTTTTCTTCATTCCTATTTATCTTTAATCCCTCTTGGTCTCTGTGTTGGTCTTGGTTTCTGTCTCTAGTGGCAGAGACTTCCCTAGTGAACAAAAATATTGTGCATTCCTGGAGGACAGGATTCTGATAAGATCAAAACCTAGTTTTATCCCTCAGTCCTCCACTGAATTCAGGGGATGGCATTTCCTATACCTGCCATTCTGGCCCATAACTTCATACCAAGTGACCCCTTCTTACTCTTCTGACCTTCTCATTTTGTAATGTGTTGTTCTTTAGTCATAGTCTGTATTACCAGTTCATGGAAGTCTAGCAGGATTGTCCTATTGAAGTTACCCTTAAATATAATTTAAAACAGGGAAAGAATATCAGGCATGGCTAAAACCAGTTCTGCTAAAGGTAGAAATGCCCCTGACATTGAGCAAAATTACATCCTCGTAGGCTGGAAAAGGATAAGAAAGGAAAGTGAGCAGCTCTCAAAGCAGCTGGCTCTACCCTCCAACTCTCCAGCCTACAGCAAAGCAGTGTCCTTTCCAATGAGGATTTCCTCCCTAAGTACACTGAATTCCCCAATTTTTTATGTGCAATAGGAATACTAAGATGTTGAGGAGTCAGACTCACTGTAGAAACCCTTTCTCCTCCTCAGCAGTTACTATGAAGTAAAAATGGATGAAGAACATTTCCTAACACCTACTGTGTTTGGAGCAATAATACAGTGCGCTTTCCAAATGTCAAAATTAATAATGATTTTATTTAGAGAGTTTGAAAAGTGTAGGTTTAATGGAACTAGAGAGCCAACTCACCATACAATGACCCTCTTAGCTGTAGACTTGCCCTGCTCTCCATCACACGTTTTCCAGCTTGCAGTTGCCTTGGCAACAGCCAAAGCATAAATTCCAAGTATTTTTCCTTATATATCTGCCATTGACACTACAGCCCTCCTATCAGACACTTCTGCTGTTTTAATACATCATTAATTTCATTACTATTAATAATCAGAATTGTATTTTCTGCATATCTCCTGACTTGTGATTTTAAGGACTGAAGACATTCCTGAAGCTCAGTTATTTTGGCGGAAAAAACAGTAATCTTGTGCAGCATAGCACCCAACAATTTCTTGATATGGTTCCAACATCTGTGGCACTGGATTATAGATTGTTTCTAAAATAACCTTAAATTGATGGATCATTGCTCCTTTCATTTGGGCTTGACTAAAAGTACCTTTGGCATGTCCTTTCATTCTTTATGTTGAAAATGGTGTATCATCCTTTCTTCCCTTTTTCTTGCCAGAAAAAGGATTCTTGCCCACTTTTTTCAGGATTTTCTCTTTTAACAACTTAATTTCACTTAGTAGCTACAGTAATAGCATGAAGTGTATATGTATGATTTTTATTTTCTTTGACTTCTTTTGTAGACAGATGATAAAAATATCAGTTGCAGAATTTCTTTGGCAAATGTTTGTAATCCAAAAAGACATAAAGTCCAAAACTTATCATTATTGTATTCAGGGTGAATTGAATTCCTTCCTTCTATTTCTCCAGTAGCTCTGTTTTACTGCATATCATTTAACTATTCAGACTTTCCATGTTTCCAGGTTTGCTTGGTTCACGTTTTTTTTTTGTTATTATGGTGAAAACAAGTGAAATTGCATGACTATATCAAAGATTTTCAAGATATTTTCTCAACACAACACTGTTTATTCTATCATTAAGCTCAGGGATGCCAAATTTACACAAATGCTGTGCGTGCCACGTTACCTATTGATGAACCACGGTCAGTTCCTCTCCATCACCAACACACACCATGCACATCCTCCAGTGCCTCATGCCATACCCCCACCTCCTGATTGCTGGGGAATGTTATCATGCCCAGATTTTGCCAGAATGTCATGAGAAGGATGGAATCTCCAGCAAAAATCAGGAAAATTATTCCCCTTCAGAAAGATGGCAAGCAAGGACAAAGGGGTTGGGCATGCACCTTGCAACTTCTGTGTCCTCGTCAGGAACACAGGATCTCAACATCTTGCTCTGCATTTTACAGACAGAGGAAGGCAGTCCCTTGCTATCCCTTCAATAAACTGAGCTCTGCTGCCACGTTTCTTCACCCTGATTCTGCTCATCCGTGGTCCATTGCTTCCTTCTCCCTTCAAGCGGCTTCTCCTCCAGCTCCACCAGTGCTACAGTCCATTATCAACACCCTCTTATCACAAAGCCACGGCTGATGCTGCTAAATTGATTATTTCTAAAGTTACCCAAGACGAAGCTGCTGAATTTCCCACCCCCTCCCCCCCACCAGTGAATAGGCATCTCTACTGCTGCTGCTGTCATCTCCAAACACTTTACAAAGTTTCCAGCTTTTACCACATAAATCAACAGAAATCAAGTTTCTCTCCTGGAGAGGTCCCAAGCTTGCTGTGCATGCCTCTGCATAAGTGGCATCAAGCAAAACAATCTCGTCACCTCTGTAACATTTTTAATTGTGATAAAGATGTGTGACATCCATCAGAAGCCCACGCAGTCACTTGGCAACAAAACCACTAACTTTTGAGACTCTCTGAACTCCTAAGAGAAGAGATGATATATTAATATTACCACAGAGAAAAGATAATTAATTTTTTTTAAAAATTAATGAAGATGCTATATTTTAAGAAACTAATAGTTAAGCCAATCTGATTAGTGCCATATGGAGAGTGTTTTGTGCAATGGACACCACAGTTACTAGCATGAGGCACAACGAAGTAATTCTTCCTATTTATATACGGGGAAAAAACCACGAGTGTTGATGCTCCAGGAATGTGGTAAACTACAAGATTGGCACAAATCCACAAGAGATGCTTTTTGCTGTGTGACCCACCCACTAACACGAAAGAAACACTTTTTTTTATGTGCCTGAGGCCATTAGGTCTCACAAAGTTTCTTTCCCTTATAGCGTGGCTTGCTGTAAATTCAGCAACAGGTATGGCAAAACACAGACAGCTCTGATGGCTTTTAAATGGCTGTCTGGATTTTAAAAAGGTTACAATGGCAGAGGAGGGGGAAAAGCAGAACTTGGCTTCAACAGTCCTCTTGGAATACTTAAGTCAAAACCAGCAGGTTAAGGAAGCCTCCATAAATTCAAACATTTACATAATAAACTTGTATATAGTTTGCATTCCTTGGTAGAGCTGTGCAATTTATTTATAAAATATGTATCTTCATTTACTAGTTTTTCCAACCCTAGGATACATAATATATTCTGGAGGGTTGAGGGAGATGGAATTTCTACTTCGACTGTACTCACCACCACAGAGATTTATGCCAAACTTCTTACCTAAACTCCATCCATTAAACCTGTGCTGTTCTTAGACCAGACTTCTCCATCCTTAATGCCCTTTCCACAGGGATATTAAATCTTAATACAGACACAAGATCAACTTTTAATAATAATATTCCTTCTCTTGTAATTTTGTGGGTAATAAAGATATCAAAGGTTATAATCCTTACCATTATTTTCTAAGTCGTCTCATTAAGGTATGTGGTCTCTGTGTCTTTCAAGAAACTTTGTGTCAGGATAAGGCATGCAAAAGTCTTTAGTTACATAAATTTCACAATCCATTTCAGACCATACTCACTTTATTGGATTTAAATTAGCAGAAGGAATGTGTTTCATATGAGCTCTATGTTAAGGNACAACTCTTTCAGTGCTGGAGACTATGTTCAGGGAAGCAGGGAATCTTCTCCCTGGCACTACAGAAACCCTCCTTTCTTTGTTTGTCACACTGGCAGAAATTTCTCTTGCCTCCCTGTTTCCTTTCTTTTTGATAAGTTAACCAAACAAACACCCCTATCAGAAGAAACAGTTGAAAAGTTCGTCTATGTGCTTCAAGAGCAGCAGTGACTCCTCTGACACCCTTCTTTTTTAACCAGTTCTTTCCTTTTTTTGTCAACAGGATAGCAGCCAAGGAATCCGTGAATCTTATGTCAACACAAAGCTTAGGAATTGTGTTTGGACCAACACTCCTTAGACCTGAAAAGGAGACAGGGAACATGGCAGTCCACATGCTGTACCAAAATCAGATAGTTGAACTTATGCTGAGTGAGTACAGCAAGATCTTCGGCTCGGAGGAAGACTGACAGACAGGGCCTGTTATTGAAAACGTTCACATCTGTCTTGATGTCTAATATTTTTACATTTCTGTAAACATATTTCTGAAATATTTCTTTTTCTTTCAAGTGACAGATGCCTCATTTTGTGCAAACTTAATGATGATTTTGTGTCTAATTTTCAAACATTGGAATAAAAAATATTGTCAACATTTGCCTATATATGCATTCTGCATTAACCCTTTGAGAGTTTCATTATGCTAGCACTCCAAGTGTCACTTTTTCTGCAAGCTGAGCATACAGCATATGGCCCTAGACCATAGAAAATGCTGTTTACCAACATATGCAATGGAACAGAAAGAGAGATAATAATTGAGGAGGTTTGTGGAAAATGGATTAAAAAATGTATATAAAAAGCAAACAATTAAAGCAGTGATATGAGATCATTCATAGCTAATCTGAGTATAATTTACCTTTCTCTTTGATATACACTGAAAATTAAAGACATGATGAAAAATCAATTTGTCTACCCCAAGAGCTGAAAAAAAATTGCATTGAATGCTTTTAAACAAATAAAATAAAGAAACACAAACAAAATGAGAATGTCACTATTTGCATAACAGTGCCTAAAAGAAATTAAAAATGGAATTGGAACTTTGGCATTTTTACTTAAATGCAGTACATGAAATGAAGACATTGCATGACTGCTCATTTTAATGTAACATCCATTTTGATTCTTCATCACACTGTACATCTGCCTGCTTTCCCCAGCTATCTCATGTTCTGTAGCATTTGTATTGTGCTCCTGAGGATGCTTTATTGGTGAACTACATTAAATTCATCTAGAAAGAACTTTAAAAAAAAGCCTTTTCATATGCCCTTAGGATTACTTGGCTAGACTTGAATCAATTTATGCATTTGATGGTTAGTTTCAGTTGTCATGGATAAACAAAAGGGTAACTGTCTAGAATATATCAAATATTGTTTCATTCTGAAATGTATGTTTCCAGCTATACACATCTCCTACCCTGTTTTGTAAAAGTATTCTGCTGATAAAATGTAGACTTATGTTTGACAGCTTTTTAATCAAGTTCAAAGAGAATAAATAAAACTAATCCAGTGTGGTAAAGAGTCTGTCTGGTTATCGATTTGTTCATAAAATGAAAAATAAACCATGTAAATAAGATGTGTGAAACACAGATCCAGAAGCAAATATTTAAAGCAATTAAAGACCCCAAAACATAGGATTAATGCATAGGTCTGCTGTGCATGAGAGATATGTCTTCAATATCACCTCAGCAGATCATGGATTCCTTCAGTTTTTACACAGCATTGTTGAGCAAAATTCCATGTTATTCAGGAAAGGTCACTCCTTGGAGTGGTCATTTATGGGAACAAATCTATAACGAGGCCTGATCGTTAACTAAGACCAGGCTCTTTCATCAGGTACTAACACAGGCAGAAAATAACACCAAGAAAACATAAAAACCCTGAGATGTTTTTTCTGACTTTGCACATGTCTGAAAAATCAAGCAAAATAGAGGGATAGTGACCAGAAAAATGCAGAACCAAATAAAATCTCCCTCGTATCACGAATATCCAGCTCAATCACTTCTGAACAAAACTATAATGTACGGGAGAACCCAAATTCACTTTATGTTCAAGAAAATATTTTTCATGTTAATGTCAAGCCATGAGTACTTAAACAGTGATGCTTTTCAGCATCATCGTCTGCAGACTCTTTTAATAGCAACAAACCAGGCGCTGTTTATAGCCTGTGGAAATGACTGGAAGAAAGATAGTCAGAAGTTCAGTCTATTCCTTAATAAAGACCATTCACATTATGGCCCCACGGGTGCTCACAATCATGCTATTGAAGTAATTTCTGCTATTACTGGAAATGAAAAGTTCACTTGTTACTTGGAGCCTGTTGCACTCAGAAGAAAAGATTCTTAATTAATTAATTAATCTTCTTTCAGGCTTTCTCCAGAGCATGGAGACTCCTCTTGTCTTGTTTCTACAAGACAAGGCTTATGAAATGCACCGTATCTCTCTCAAGATCAACGGGCTTGAAGGGACAGAAAAAAAAAAAAACCACGGAAACTTTGGGACACACGAGCCTTTCTTTGGGTTTGAAGGGTTCCTCACAAGAATGCTGTACAAAAGTGCTGACTGCTCTGCTAAATGCTCTGTTAAATTGCAGCCTGGACGTGGGCAGACAATCTGGGGGGACACAAGTGGCTCTCACCCAGAGGAGTCTATAAATCCAGGGTCTGTAGCAGATGCCTTTCCTTTCTCATCCCGACAACACAAAGAAATGACCATGCCTTGCTACCAAGCTGCTTCCTCCCCCAAGAGACCAATTCTTCCTGTCTCCCTTAATACATACATTAATTTAATGGGAAAAATTACTGACTCAACCATTAGTCAAAGAGCCAGCCCTTCAGCCCCTGCCACCAGCAGAAACCAGAAGGATAAAAGAGGGTAAGAATGGGAAAAAAAAATAAAAAATAAAAATAAATGTTCAAGCCTTAACTGCAGCAGGGTTTCTTTTTTCCTCCTGCTCAGGTAGTTTGCTCATTATTAACCAAGCTCACAGCCCAGGACTCTTGCTACTGACATAAACAATTCTAAATCCCAAAAGTGTCCAAGTTTTGCAATTCACTGAGCCTGTATCCCCACATTTCTCCTCCAATTGTTACTTAGAATATTCACTATCACTTGGTAGGAGTTTTGCTCAAACTTTGCTAAATTTTTAGCAAGTCAAAATTAGACTTGCAGAAGACCTTTCTGTTTCAGGAGCCAGCATCAGTTTGAGAAGGGCCACAGATATTTTGAGCAAGGAGCTATTAATGGCAAATGATCAGAAAAAATGAAGGCTGTGAATGCAGCAGAAACAAATATGTCCAAGGATCATCTGCACCTTCTCCCTGTGAAGAGCATCCTCTACTCAAATTTGTATGAGAAGCATGAGCACAAAACTAGAATTGATTTAGTAAAGAAGATATCAGAAAGAAATCTCTAATGGAACCAAAAAAAAGGGGCATTTCCAGCTACAAAATTTTCTCATTAAAATAAAGATAAAACATCAATGTATTGAATTGTAAGCTTCAGTGAGAAATAGTCTGTTTTTAACTCAAGAAACTCCACTGCAAAATAGGATTTCTGAACAAATGATGAGACACTGACTTGCTGAGCTACAGCTAAAAGAGGAGACATAAACTTCTGCTAACAAATATTTATTCCCCTTTTTATTTACATACATATATATATATATATATATATATAGTCAGAAATGCGCAGAAATTATGATAATGTAGCGGTGGCGTAGTGACAGCAGNGCAACAGAACCTTAGGCTGCCATTCAGCCCAAGGCACTCAAGAAGTTCAGCTAATCAATTTCCACATAGGACACAGACCATGGGTAGAGTTGGGAAGAAGGCTGGGGAGTAAGTTGGGCCCACAATCACCACTGTAATCAGGCAGTGTATAGATTTTACATGGCTAATTCTCAGAAGAGGCTGACAGAAGAGCCTCAGGAAAGGCACACTTTATCATGGCACAGCAGGTTCTCTGCATGGCATTCCTGCTTCAGAAAGGAATCATGGAGCACAGGGAAGCTGAGCATAATCAGAGGCACAGGCCTCAATCACAAGTCCTGGGTCTGTAGGATGCATAAATGGAGCCCAGGGCAACTGTTGTTCTGCAGAACATAGGAGCCTTTCCTAGCACCCACTTTGGATTTAAAAGAAACAACCTTTCCCTAAAGATCAAGGGACAAACAAGTGTCCTGGGCAGGTCAGACCATACCCAAAGCCTTCTCTTCTAGAAATGCTTCAGGATCCTACTAAAGCAACAATCTGATCCTTGTGCCAATTCAACACGAGTGATCACAGCAAATGTACGTCCTCTGTCATCACTTACACCCTCCAGCCTATTTTTACACCCTACAACCTCATACTTCCAAACATACCTGAAATATTGTGAAAATTAATGCTCATTCTTGGGCCTCGTTGGAAAGATCTGGTTGCACATTGGGTGGAAAACATGAGCCCACACTTCAGTTTTTCACACAAAACATATACTGATGTTTAAAACACAAATGAATTCAAGACTCAAGAAGTGACAATTGGGGATGCAATGCCACTGCACATCAATGTGTGAGAAACTGAGGCACAGAGCCACTTGTGTCAAAAGAGAGCATTCTATTTTAGTGCTCATGTTCTCCAAACCCATTATCTTCTTTTTCCCTGTTTTTTAAATAGAATCATAGGATGGTTTGGGTTGGAAAGGGCCTTAAAAATCATCTCATTCCTACCCCCTGCCATGGGCAGGGACACCTTCCACTAGACCAGGTTGCTCCAAGTCCCATCCAAGCTGGCCTTGGACACTTCCAGGAATGTGGAATCCACAGCCACCCAGGGCAGCCTCTGCCAGGACCTCACCACCCTCACAGTCACTTTATATTCTACACCCTGAATTCACCCATTCTAATCAGGTATTTGGGTTTTTGCAGGCACCCAGACCTGCAACCCAAGGGCAGGGTAACCTCAGAGGAAACAGAACAGAACGAAATCTGTCTTCCAAACTCTCAACCATGGTGAAGTTTTCTGACTTTCTGTAATTTGCCCTTAAACCCTCAGAAATACCTCAAATGTGCTGGGAACCCACCATCTCCCAGCAAAGCAGCCTGTCCACACCTCCAAGATACCTGGGGTGACCTTCAGTAGAAGTTGAAGGCTTTTTTTAACCAGTTTAAGAGAGACCATAAAACACTGCAAGTTCAGGTTGAGTGCCAACTAGTTACCCAGAAAACACCACCATTTTAGAGCATATTTCAGTTAATAAAAATGCAGACTCAAATTTCACATGGTTCTTCTCTCCTCCACCTTTGCTAAAATGCAATTGCTGTGCTCAGCTCTTATCCACAAGTTTTTTTGGCTGCATTACTAGTGGACAAAGGGAACAACCACCTTTCCACCATTGATTTCTATATTGTCTCAAAGCTCAAAAGCTTTCAAAAAAGCATCTCAGAAGCTTTTTGAATATTTTTTGGTTGTAATTTTAGGTAGGTGGTGGTGTAACCTCTGCTCTGGAAAATTAAAGTGGCCATATTGGAAGTTGTTTGACCAGTCCATTGCTCAGGCTCCAGCCTACCCATTGCAGCAAAAAAGGTAGAAAAAGTCCAGTGTTATGTCAAGCCATCCCACAGGGGATGTTTCCTTGCAGCCCCAGGCACCAAATGGTTTTAAATAAATGGCTGAACACCCTGTATACATTTCTATCTTTATGTAGTTTCTGTCACTTTTTATCCATTTTTAATCCTGCTAGGCTCTTTGTCTTAATGGTATCTGATGAATTTCCCAGGTTAATTATGCACCATGTAAGAAAATATTTTACTTGTATCACTTTTAAATTCATTAGCTTTTAGTACCATTGTATAGCACTCTGCTTGCTCTTGATTTATGGGAAAGGCTAAATAGGATCATCTGACTGACCTCTCCTGGCAATTCACTCTCCTATATACCACTAACACATCACCTCTCATTTGTCTCTTAATCAATTTAACCTTCCCTCAAATGGAAGATCTGCCACACCTCTTACAACTTGCTCTTTCACTGGATGCTCTGTGTATCCATTCTGCCTTTTAGCACAAAGCTCTTCAGCATCCAAGGGGGAAGGATCCTTAATACCTTCATTATTGAACTCTTTACAGCTCTTAAAAGAATCAAGCAGCTTGTTTGTGTCTGATTTCTCCTCTGCATTGAACTGAACTGTCCTTAGTGCCTGGAACAGGTTCTCAGGGGAATTTGGGGAATTAAATGCTCTTTTTGTCTATACAGAGAACATGCCAGTGCTGCCGGTTTCTCCCTTGTGGCTACTTCACCTTGCAGCTCTCCAAATTTCTATCAGCAGTTTCAGCCACATAACCCTGGCTATCTTGTACCTGCCTGAACACTCTTAGTTCCTGGGCCCCTTGCAGTCTTCAAACCACAGGACACCAGCAGGGACTGTTTCTGCCCTTTGCTGTTGCAAATTTAAAATGTCAGCTCAGGGACATGGACATGGAGTCTACTACAAGGTGGGTCCTGCTCCCTCAGCACAGCTGCAGTGTGAGGCTGCATCCTCACACTCTGATGGAGAAGCACGCAGGTGATGCTGGTCAGACTCTTGTTTTTCAGTGGGAGAACATCATTTTCCCAGCATCACAGATCCCACACACCCCCCTGAGCACCCAGTGCTGCAGGAACATAGAGCTGGTGATCACCTTGCTCCATAAGACACTGAGTTCAGGCAAAAAAACCCACTGTAACATCAGTTATTCCAGGTTTACCGAGTGTTGTTGATTGGAAAATGAATTAAATTCCCTCTTGTGTTTACGATGTGCTTCACTTCAAATGTGAGAACTGGAAAAAAAAAGTAACTACCTTAAATAAACACACCCTAAGATGCAAAATGCGAGCACCTTCCTGAAACCTCTGGTGCTGTTTTTTTTTACATTGTGTCTCTTTGAAGTGCACATAGCCAAAAACATTGGCACTGCTTTCCCTCTGATGCTGCAGTTTTTGAGAGTATTATGCATATTGCAGATGCGGTTTTCTTGCACTAGATTGAAAAAAAAGAAATAATCTTATTAAAAATGTAAAAGGATTTCAGGGTTCTGTGCATACTCAGAGAAAAGAGAGATGTCAACAATAAACATGCCATCTGAACAATACGGAAGGACCCCTGTCCCATGGGCATAATAGATGTTTTATTAATAACTTGCTTTTATATATTTTTCCTCATTTCCCAAAACAAAGGGAGGAGGGGGGAGAATAATAATGAAAAAAAAAAAAAAGGAATGGGTTTGAAAATCAAAACATTTCCTTGACTGGACAATTCAACATCCTCCCTGGAACACATGAGGATGAATTGGGACCTGGTGCATTTTCTGGGTCTGTGTTCTTCTGTCCTGGGTGTACCTCTGACATCAGGACACTGATGGCACAGGGACAAAGCCCCCCTGTTCTTCCAGAGTTTGTCATGGAGTACATCAGCTCCAGCTTATAGATTAAAAAGGTGGATCTTTTAAGAGGCTTAGGCAGACTCAGCAAAAGTATCTGTGAAAAAGATGTAACTCATTTTCTGAGATTGCTGGACATGGTGTAAGAAAGAATGAGAGGGAGGACAGGGGTCACTTTTTTCACATTCTGGAAGGAACACAGCAACTCTGACACAGTAAACTAATATTTTTCCTCATTTAAGTCAGCCTTGTTCTTTCAAGTAGACACCTCAGGAATGGATAAAGGAGACAAATGTCTTTGCTCCTCTAGGTACCTTCAAGATGAGTGTGTGTCCAGACCCTCTGGTTTGGCCCTTATTAAGTGATTAGGTCCAGGGAATGGTCACCCTCCAGAGACATTTTATCCTCTTTATTTACCCTCTTTACCATGATGTATTTTTCCCTCACACAGAGCCTGTGTTTCAGATAATTGAGATCTCTTTGGAAATGCTATTCCTACAGTACAGACCCTCAGTAAACTAGTTTTTTCATCCCAAATGGCTTTCATAAAGCCAGGCAAATATGGCAGGGGGAAACAGGAACATGGGATGAATTAAGGCATGGGGTGTTGGAACAATATGATCTTTAAGATCCCTTCCAAACCAAACCATCTTATGATTTTTTTCTCTGAAGGGAAAGAGCGCCTGAAGTAATTTTCTTCTTCCACTTTCTGCCAATGTACATGACCTGGCCTATTATAGAACAACAGTTATGTTTCGTTTTTTGGATAGCCTACCTGTACAAATGGAGTCTTTGTTGTGGAAACTAGATGCTGCTAGAGAAATCTGTGATCTTATTAGAGGCCAAAAAAGAGGAGGGCTCTACCTCAGAAGCAATGCCATTTATCCCTAAGATCACCAGTAGATACTCACTCAGAAAACATTTCTTTGGAGCAAGAAGTGAAGGGAGGTGAACCTTGAGATCCATGGCCAAAGGGTCTACTCAGGCACTAAAAAACCTTACCAGGATGCAGAAATTCCTATTTACTTACCTAAGTGTTTAATTGCTTCACATCCCAAATAGTTTCTACACAGATTAGATTTTACCTTGTGAAGGCCAAAACCTTTTTTAATTCTTTTCTTATCTCTATGGTTGTGGGTTCATTCATAGAAGAATTGGAACATTTGACCCCAAACATGCCCAAGTGCAGAAGGAATCCATCACTTGCAAATCAGCTTGGGATGCCTTTTTCTGCCTTAATTCAAGTGCACTTTTCAAGGCTGCAGGGGTCACAAGCTGTGCTTCTTGCCTTTCCTATGGACACTCTCCAGTGAAAGAAACCAGAGTAACTCACTGGATAGAAAGGAAAAAGCTGTCTAATTAAGAAGCAAGTGTACATCTGTCTCAGGCCACTTGCCAAGCATAATGTGGTGGGGAGGCAAATCGTTGTGCTGTTGGAAACTGCTCCCTTTGGACTGGCTGTCTCCAGAAGTGCAGGGGACAGACTCCTCTCAGTCAGGTTCAGGACTTTCTGTGCCCACCTAGCGGTGAGGAAGTTGTGGGATTTGTCAGAAGTACCTCTGATCACAAACATGCCAGAGGTTCCTGAAGTTTAGACAGCTCTGAATGCTGAAACTCTGATTTGCTTATTTAAAGCTGCACCTTGCATTGCTGTGAAATCAGAGGTACACGTGCACTGTAGCAGATGTGTCTCACAATTATCTCCAGGAACCCGTGGCCAGGCTGTGACAAAACGAGCCCAGATGTGGCAGGTGTCACCAGGTGGAAAAGGAGCATGGGAGGACTCTGTCAAAACGGATAGACAGTTTGGCAGGAAAAAGCTGGATCACTTGGGAAACTTGGCACATTCCAGATTTTCTGGTACCCTCCAAAGAGACTGTGCTTAGGAGTCTTCTGAAAACCTTAGACTGGAGCTTGATGAAAAAGCTATTCCTGCACTTGAAGCTCATGTTACATTGTTACTATAGCCAGAGTTCCATCTGTCCCTACAATGATGCTATTAATTTCACATGATAACCTTCTGAAGTTAATAAGGGAAGAGGTGAAAGGGAGGTAGCCAGGCACCCTGTGAACAAACAAGAGACCCCTCAGCACCATCCTGCCACCACAGATGACACGGGTGAGATCAGCGTCCATGACCCAAGTGAGGATAATGATTTTGGCAAGTACGTAATTTTTCAACCTTGAGCCATCTTCTAGAAAAAAAAGCAGTTTCTGTTGTACTGATTTCCCTCACACACTCCCTGTTTAGCCAGTAAGGTCCTGAGGTGGCTTTTACCATCCTTCTGGTGTGAGGAGCACATAGAGAGGCTGATAGAGAGCTTAGATCAGATGCCAAAATCCTTTGCAAACCTTTTTCTCTCCTCTTCATCAACCAAACATGCAAATACTTCAAGCACTGCCTCATGTTAGGTTAGATACTGGGAGGAAAATCTTCCCTGTGAGGGTGGGGAGACCCTGGCACAGGTTGCCCAGAGAAGCTGTGGCTGCTCCTGGATCCCTGGAAGAGTCCAAGGCCAGGATGGACGGGGCGTGCAGCAACCTGGGACAGTGGAAAGTGTCCTTGGCCATGGAAATGGAGTGGAACAAGACAAGCTTTAAGACCCTTTCCACCCCAAACCATTCTGTGATCCTGTGATTGTACAAAATGTGTGTGAAAGAGACCCAAGCCCACACAGAAACATCTTTGCTTAACCATCCACCCCATTGATGACTGTAACTTAATTACCGTGCACACTGTACCGGTGACAGTAAATATTAGTGCTGTGTGCTACAGAACAAATATCCCGTGATGAAAAATTCAAACGGTATCGAGCTTTTCATTAGTGCAGTAATGGCTTTCTCACACATTTAGCTCATTTTTAACTCGACCTGCTAGGGAAAGGAAATGACATACTTTCTGTTGAATAAGACAGCACCGAGATTATATGAAGGTGCGTTTTTATGGGTAAAGAAACGTATGTCACATTAATCTATTTTTATGCCTTGCAGTACGTGCTGATGAGTCATTTGAATGCCAAGTTTCATTAGTAAATTGGGAGTGATATAGGCAGCTCTGTGCTAAAATAAAAATGTATATTTCATTTAAGAATGCAAAAAAATTCAGTAGTGCTGAAGAATGTCTTAGAACACTAAGTAGGATCATAGAGTGTAAGGATTAGATCTTAGAACCCTGTTTATAAAGGCAATTTTGTGTCCATAAAACATACATTAGTAATACAATCTGCCCAAAATTGTATTGTTCTATCATTTCTCTACGGATCATATTAGTCAGTGTCCTGTTAACATCCATTTTATCATACTGTCATAATATTATATTGAAATGAGATCTGGCACTTTTGGGGTCCTGTGCAAGATGGAAAAATGGGTCTCCAGCAGTCTTCCTCTTAGATATAATTGAAAAAGAGGCAGGCATGAGGGCATGCTGTGATTCACGCTGCCGGAGAGTGATCCGGAATCATTCAGATGATGAGTACGTAGAGAATGCCGTGCACAGAAAGATAGCAATTTGCTGTACTAATGTTTTGAAAATGAAAATTTCTAGCTGTTTTGCAGAGGAGCTTAGTAGGAAAGACAGAAGAGAAAATGTAATAATAAAATCTTCTATAGTTAAGTCATATTATTTCTGTTTTTGGAAAGGCTTCACGAAGAAATGTGTTTTCTAGAGAACGGTGTAAAGCGTAAATGAACATTGCTTTGTTGACCAAAATAAGTATAAAATACAGAAAATGGAAGGAAAACAGCAAATGAGAACAATTCTGTCCCATTCCTTGAGGAGCAGTTTTACAGAGGGATCCAGGGGCACCTTTCAGGCTCCTTAAACCGAATCTTGGATCCCCACTGTGGCCACTTAGCCATAGGGATGGATACCCACAAACACCCAGCACCTCAAGCCCATAAGCCTATATTTCTGCCATCAAGGCCAATTTCCAACAGCCAAGCTGCCTGACAAGCCCCAGCAGGAATGAAAACAAGGCTTCTGCTTCTTTCCAAATAGATTATAACTAATGATATCAATGTCCTATTCCTCTGGTGCTTCCACTGAGCTTTAATACTAACAAATAAATCAAACCAACACTTTCAACCTCTGTTTAGTATCCATGCTGTCAGTACTCATGCACAGTCAGTATTAAAATGTTATTTTATTTTTCTTCTTGTCCTTTGTTTTGACTACCTTTGTTCTTGACATCATCATTTGGTATTAAATGAAGCAAATTTAGTACTAAACTATGTCCCTTTCTTCAGGATTTTGTTAAAGACTGCCAAGCTCATGCAGCTGTCCTGTCCCCAAGAGAGTGACCCAGCCACGTGATCCAAGTCCTCTTTAAGGAATTGAACCAATCTCCTGTAAAAATCCAACTCTGTCTTTGGGACATCAGGGATGCACTCCAAGACCTGCAGAGAAAGCAGGACCACAGGGCTTGGCTCAACCTTTCAACATCCAGGGGAACATTTCCTCATCAAATACATGAAAAATAATCTATTTTAGTGAACATTCTTTTCAGAAATCATGCCATACAGTAACAACGCCTCTATCATCATGTTGGAGTAGACAGGATCAATTCCTGTGCTCTTCAGTAGGATTTAAAGGACGTTTAAAATATGGTACATCCAATTTTTTTGCCCCATTTTACAGTTTAAGTTCTTCTCACTACCCCTCACCATCCTATGCCTTTCTTGGTGACATTTATAATTCATCACTCCTTGTTCTCCTTAGTGTATCTGGTTTTACCATTGCTATTTACATTTTTTATAAGTCTCCATACACTGAAACAGTCGAAGTGTGATCTTTCCAGCAGGAAGGAGGAGATCCCTTTGCTTAGGAGGAACATAAGTGCTTTGCAGGGCTCTGAGTGACCCAGAAATAGATGGTTCCTGGGAAAACACTGTTAAGCACCAAGATGGGCAATTTACTACACGTGCAAGTCCAGGTGAAGAGGGAACCTTCAAGAAACTCCCATTGAGCTGAAATCGGGACCATTTTTATAGCTTTCAGTTTTGAGGTCACAGTCACCCGGACTGGAAACTCAAAAATGACTTCAAAAAGGCAAATGCTAACTAGATTTCACACTAGATTTCATTTTACTTGGCATTACAGAAAGAATGCAGGTATTAAATAGACTGTTTCCTGTATACAATAAGGTTAATTAGTAGCAAGGGATGGAAATCAGTGTAGACATAACTCTTTTAGACAGGTATCAAAAATAATCCCCTGATCCCCACAGACCCCAGCTGCACTGAAAGAAGAACAATATAAAAGATTCTTTAAAAGAAATTTTTCAAACATTCTCCAGGTGTCCCAGCTATATTTAAATAGGCCCGTGGCCCCATGCATACTCCAACCCTTTCTGCTCTACAGTTCCCTTGCTCCAAGTTAAATGAGCAGAGTACTTGCACAGAATTTTGAGGTGCAACATAAAGGATTTCTGTACAAAGAGACTGGGATTGCAAACCGAGACAGACAGGAGAACAAAAAGAAGAATATATTCTGGACTGAATGGGACTTCCCTAAGCTCCTTATCAATAAGGTTAATAAGGGTCCATGCAATTTACTGATCACTACGATGCAACAACTGGGATAAAGCTATAAAGAAGCTACACAGATACCAGCTTTTCCTGCTTCTCATGGCCCACCACATTAAAGTCCCTTTACCCTTCCCCTGTCACCCCACTCAAGAGAATAAACTCCAGTCTGTGTGATTGGCCTTGCTAAAATCCCTGGTCTGCTATTATGCTTCTACCTGCCTTAGTTAAGCAGATTAATAGTTATTGCCTTGAATTTGATCCTCCAGTCCCTTTGTAATTGAAGCAGTAATGCTCAGATATTTCTAAAAATGTATTTCTGAAAAATACATTTCCTTTTTTCTCCGGTTTAATTTTGTTATCCTCAATCATATGCATGATAGAAAAAAAATCCCAAACTTCTATCTCCTTTATAAAATACATGTCATATCAAAAAGGTGACAAGAGGGGGAAAAGTAATTAGTGAGTTCACAGAGTTCAGTAGAAAAGTTAAAATAGAGTAACACATTACTTTTTATGTTAAGATTTCACAAGACAAATCTTGCCTGTGTTTTAATTGCATGTGACCCTGGCAGTCCCACTCTGAAATGAAGTGCCGTAAAATTAAAGATGACAGACGCTCAAAACAAGTCTTGTGATCTTGATTAAACTACAAAGACCACACTTTTCTCTCTGCTGCAACTCAGATATGATGGGCTGTTTTATTTGGGGAATTGCTTCATTAATGCTTTCTTTGACTAGACATGTTTATTATAAAAAATACTGAATATGGTGATATCTTGCATAGCTAAATAAAGTCTAAAAGACAAGTAAAAAAATTAGGAATCTTTAAATAAGCTCAAAACCTAAATGCTTTTTTTCAAGATCCTGGGCATCTGTACCATGCATGCCTGCACTTTTCACTACCTATTCTGAAAGGTAAAAGGTTTTTTTCCCAATTATGTCTGTAAAAACCAAGCTGATTGTTCTGACAGTATTATCTGATGATTATTTCAAGTTAAATTTCCACCAGCCAAAACAAAAGGGGGGGGGGGGGGGAGGGGGGGAAAAAAAGGGAGGGGGG
>VZTR01003745.1:2110897-2124819 GCA_013400775.1 Chaetops frenatus
CAAATTGAGAGGGTCTGTACTGCAGTTAATCAAAAGGACAATAGTTTTGTTTTCAATTCATACTGTACTTCAGGCCAAATAAAGTGGCCCCAATGTGTGCAGCAAAATCCCACTGGCTGCCTGAATATGTATTTTTTTTTTTTTCCAAAAAAACTTGGTATTAGTTTGCAATTTTTCAATTGCTGAATGTTGTTCCAGCCTAGGCCCATCCCAGTCTATGGCAGTACTGAAGTTCAAAGGAATTTGGAGCAGTC
This sequence comes from Chaetops frenatus, assembly GCA_013400775.1. NCBI lineage: Eukaryota > Metazoa > Chordata > Aves > Passeriformes > Picathartidae > Chaetops > Chaetops frenatus. Next base: position 2,111,152 of record VZTR01003745.1, read on the forward strand.
GCTTGCAAAATGAAACAAAAGGCATCTGAAAAAGGGTCAGAAAACCCAAACCTGCAGCCTGAGCCTCTCCTTTTCAAACAGGGAACCATGCAGGCTGGAAAGCCTCCCCAAAACTGCAAAACATGTTTGCCAATAGAGCATTACACACTGATTTTGGGGAGCATGTTTTACAGCAGATGCCTTTCCCTTATGCAGCTGTGTCCTGATCCAGGCAGGCCAAAACTTCTGGAATTACATTCTCATACACACACACTGCACCTCAATATGAAAGCAAAATTGCTTACTGAGTGCAATCACAATATTAAATTAGTCCACTACCAAATGTACTAGGAGAGGATAAGGAGATGCCCTTTATTATTTAAACTAAAAGCGACATGATTAATTTACCCTGATGGGATTCTCTGACAGGGATAAAACAGGCAGTGAAACACAGAGAAGCAGCAAAAGAGAGGGAGAAAAGCAAGTTTAGCCTGTAAGGATTCACTTATATATGTCCTTGAAGCCTCAATAATGCTAATAACACCCAAAAATCTGTTTTTTCTAGCCTGTGGAGTGAGAGTTGAAGGTTATATTGTGAGTGTAACTCAGGTGTCAAGGAGAGCTCTGAAGTACTGGGGAAATAATTTAGTTTTCCTATTGGGGTATGAGTCATACAGAAAATATCAGAACTTCTTATTGGCAAAGAAAAGTGCTAAAAAAGGCTGAATTAAAGGTTACATACAGCCTAACTGCAAGATTTCAACAAATTACTGCCAGAAAAGACAAGTGGCATATAGAACTTGAATTTAAAAAAATAAGATGTTCAGCCCACTGCTGGATTAGGAGTCACCATAAAGCCTATGGGCATAGCTAAGGCCGTGGAAGAGAGAAAACTCAGAGTTCTTCCAGCAATCCAGGTAAGCTTCAGAAATCAAATCAATACATTGCAATAACAACAAGAGTGAATGTATTGTTAATGCAAATAAAATTTACACATTCTTATTCTGATGTTAACAGCTAAAGCAAACATTCGACAAATCCTAAATAAATGATATTGACAATGTTAATACAATCCACCACCAGTGCCAATAGATTAAAAAATAGTAAAGGCATTGTAATATGAGAGTCTCAAATCTCTGTTTCTTAATATTGTTGTTATCCAATAAAACACATTCACTGACCTTAATATCTATTTAAAAAATTACTTCCTCCTTTCCTAAGAAATTAAACCAAAAAGCAATAAACATGGTTTACCCAAGCCTTGGCAGTTCTCTAGTTCTGCTTGTTACACATCAGGCAGCTACAGAGAGGACAAGGTAAAAAGGAAGGAGGAGAAAAAGGGAACTATTTGCCAGCATATTATTTTCAAAGCATTCACTTCAGGGAAGGGTACAGTAATACTAGCTATGTTATTCAAGCATCAGATATAAATACATGGATTGTAAAATACCCACTTTCAGATCTGAAATCTAAGTAAAACAATTTATTCTGCTACCAGCCTCTTATTACCCTTTAAATTTAGCCAAAGTACTCCCTGCCAGAGATAGATGGAAACATGATGAACAAATCCATCCTTCATGTACTCCAGCAAGAAATTCAGAACTTATCTTCCAGTCACTCATTTACATATAAAGAGATTTGCTAAAAATTAATAGTATTTTCTATTTTTATCTATGTAAAAATTAAATAAATCAACCGGACTGGATTAGATTTAGCTCAGGAATGATGTAGAAGTGCACTCTGACATTGTCCCGTGTGCAGAGAGAATTTGGTGGAAAACCAAAGGAACTGAGAAGGGTTTGTGCATTTGAAACCTTCCAAAAAAAGAATATCTTCGCAATAGGTATTTTTTTAATTTATCCAAAGTGTTTTCCCAAGGACATTCACAGCAGAGAGCTGATTGTCTTTCCTAGAGTCTGCCACAGGTATACTGCATATTTCAAGCTGAAGACATGGTCATGCATTGATATGACTTCATACCAAGATCTATCCAAGTAAAAACAATTACAAAATACATATGAATGTTTTTAATGTTTTCAAATCCCTAAATCCAAAGGGAAACATAAGGACACAAACTACTTTTACACTGAGGTTCCATAGATGAACTGAGCAGAGGCTGGAATACCTGAATCAAGAATGGTCTCTTAATCTGCAATGTATTGGAAGTACTGAACTAGTGACAGTTCATGAAAAACCCTGATCCCACAGTTTGGAATCAGCTCCATTCCTGAACAAAAGTACCTGTAACATCTGGAGTGAAACTGGAACCATTTGGCATTTTCTCATGAAAACTTGCAGCAAAGAATTTGCTGTAATTTTTTATTTTAAATGGTTTCATTTACTCCCTGAAAAGAGATCAGACTTAGAAAAAACACCCTGATATCTGATTTCATATGCTTTGGAGGTGGGACTGGCAATTTCACTGAAGCTGCAAATGAAGCTGAAATCTTGGAGTTATAAAGCTAAACAAAACAAAAAGAAAAATGTGTAAAATTCTGTGAAACAAATTATGTGAATTTTGCACAGCTGCACTCGGGGCATAACTGTAAATGAAAAGACTAAACTAATTAGATTATAAGCAGTTGATCTGCCTTATATTGTTTTATCATATGTAGTAGGTATAATATCTCCCCATGAATGACTTGAAGCAAGTCATCAACATACTGTGTTCAAGAAAGCTGATCAGATTAGAAAGACCTCGTAAGTTATGCTTGAAGAAGATGAGATTGATGATAACTTCCTACTCCCAGTTACACCAGGTTTCTGGAGACACTGTGTCCTGACAAGACTGAATTAAACATAGGAGTTCATCAGTGCAAAGCAGACACCAACGTGTCAAATGACTGCATGCTATTTTGGATGGGTTTCCCAGTGTCTTTTTAGGAAATCCATTTGAAAAAAAAAAAAAAAAAGGAATAATTTTTTGTGGCTGGGGCTGGTTTCCAGCAATAGGATCAATGAGCAATATTCAGGATTCTGGCTGAAAGCCAGATGTAAGGCATCACTACAGCCCTTAAGTATAGCAAGCTTAATATTAAGCCTAGGAATAGTCCCACTGAATTTCCCAATCCTCACGTGCTTAAAGAGGGGTTTGTGCACATGCACTTGTGCAGAGCAAGGCCAAGGCAGATAAAGTTACTGGCATATTTCTCAGTCTCACTGCAGACCATTTACAGCACATGGAAAGGCTACAAAGTGGGAAAGCTAAAAAATCCCTTATCCCTAAGTGGGGGGTGCAGTCCATCAGCAAGGCTGCTTCCTGAAAATCCTCTAAGAATGACCTCTCAGATTTTCACTTAAAATATGTGGCAAAGCAGAGCCAGGGAACAAACATCTTCCATCCTGGTGCAAAGTGTAGCCAACACAGAGGCTGTACAAGACTTGTGCAATTTGGGCTAGAGAGTTTAGAATCCAACATTCAGTTCTCTCAAGGAGAGAATTTCTCTCCTCTTCCTTTTAAGTGGCATAGGAGGCCACTCATTTTTTCATTTTCCATTTTTACCAAAGGCAGATTAAAATGTCAACAACCTGAGCATATCTTTACCAAATTAGCAAAACACGTGAGGTTTCACTGCACAGAAAAATAACATGAGATGCTCTGGGAACATGCAGCAACGTGGGTGGCCACGATGAAGAATAAGCTTTGGAGTATTTATACTGCAAATAAATATTCACAGACACTGCTATTCCCACTCACTAAAGTTTTGAAAGACATTATTCTCCTACAAGACAGATAAGAGAGAAGAGGTGGGGGGGTGAAGGGAAACTATTATGGAATGAGGAATAAGGGCCAGAGCCACGAGCACAAGATTGATGTGAATACTACAGTAAGCAAAGACCAATTCACTGCTTAAGGGTGTCAAAATGCAGTCCTGGGAGAGAAGAGGAGGCTGAGAAATGAGGAAAGAAAAGGCAAGAGGAGGAATGTATAAAGAACAGCAAATATTAGGGAAATGAGGAAAAATAGAAGGAACCAAATGTCACTGGAAGGAAGTACGAGTGCAATTGCTTCTCCTCCTCGGTTAATCCACAAATTAATGAAACCAGAGCAAGCATAAAAATAAACCATTATTCTGCACGTTCAGAGGTGAACCTTATAGGTCTCCCAGAATAAAGTCAGATAAGAGTGAGAGAAACAGCAACACCAGAGCATGCAGCACAAGGGCATTACAGCAGTTCTACTTTTTCATTCACTGCTTTTACTGGAAAATCTTACAGGTTACAGGATTCAAGGCAAGGCACTGATAAACTGCCCTTTCACATTATTTCACTAAGGCAACACAGGTATGCAGAGTTTCTCAACTGATGAAGAATCTGAATGGTTCTGCAAAAACCACTCAAATATTCATATATGTAAAAAAAAAATTATAAGATTTTACATTGAATATCAAATATTTAAATAAAGTTTCTTGGCCTAATTTTTATTCACTGACACAGAATGCGTATTTTATTGTTTATTTTTTCTAAATTCTTATATAAAAATCTGTTAAATTAAACTACGTTAACTTTTCTACTGTGATAGCCCTGCATACTTTTAGAGCAACAGAATCTCATTCACATCAGCACAAACCTATAGTTTCATTCTGCTAAATTTGACAGGGCTTCTTCAGAGGCAACTTTCCCTCTATTGACTTAAGAACACAGGTGGGGAACCTTTTGTGAGGTTGTGAAGCAGTATGAAACTTAGGGGTTTGGGGTTTTTTTCCTCCTCAAACTTGAAATGTTATGAGACCATAAAGTGTGTTATCATGGCTTGAGGGAGATTGAGCTTCTCTTTATTATTTGCTTCCAATCAGAAAATCTCAAGCCAGACAGTTTATTCCAAGTTTGTGATTTAAAAGAGAGAAATGGGCAAATATTGAGTCTATCCCTAATTACCCTCTATATTTTCTGAATATGCAAATGTGAATGTACTTGGAATTTTCTCTAAGTGATTTGGCAAGTATAAATTACCCTTGCCCTTAAGACTCTCAGCTTCCACAGACAATGCATCAACAGTTGGTGTTAAAAGGCTGCAGCTTCACTATTAACAATCAATACAAGATTTCAACAGGAATTCACTTAGCCAGCATTAATGCAATTATGTTAAATAATATTAATACCAAAGGCATGTCCATTGCTGGCCCACACCAAAGTCATAACATTCCTCAACAATTGTCTCTCCTGTTTAAACATTCACCCAGAACAAAAAACTCAAACATTTAAGTATGTAAAAAAAAAAAAACAAAACAAAAAACTAATGTTGGACATTAGTTCTTAGATGAACTTTCTTGACACTTTTTTTTTTTTTATTCTGTGAAATTGCTGTTTTGTAATTTTAAATCAGTTATGTATTTTATAGATTGTGTTCCAGAAAGAAAAATCTGATTCTTACATCTGCAGAGGTAAGGAAGGGGTTCCCCATGCTCTGTATAGAGAATCTCTGTGGTGACACAGGGATAAAAACCTCCAAGCATCTGTATCAGGATGTGGGAAATTCATCCATCTTTAAAGCCCACCTGCCAACCAGGGATATTTTATCATAATTCATGCTGAGAATATCTTGGTGTTTGCTGCCTGCTGATCCCATTTCATGGGATGGGCCTGGTGAATTTTGCTGCCTCCCAAGTCCCAGCCAGCCAGGGGCAAGGCAGGCTCGGGGGTGTGTTCACACGCTCTTGAAGTTATCTCTTAGAAAAGTGACTTGATGACAATTCCCAAATTAAATTTCAAGAAACTGGGGCCATGTTTTCCTGTGCAATTATGTGCCAGTATGGCACCAACAGTGGCTTCCTGTTGTGGTGTGTTTTCTAGTTATAATGGTTTCTCCCATGTTCCCCCTATCCTTATTGTATGGTTTTCCCCAAACTGTCAATCCCCTAACCCCGCCTGCAGTGTGGGGTTCACCCTTTTCTCCCTCTAATGTCAATCCATAAACCACTCCCTAAACCCACATGTCAATCCCTCCTCTGCTGTACCCTGATTGGTTTATTTGTTGAACCCTCCCCTGAGATCCAGATCCTTTATAAACCCACGTTCCCAGATAAGATCGTCTTGTCTGCATCACCCCCCCCATCAATAAAGACTGTTGGAACTGTGAGCTGGCAGACCCTTGCTTATTCTTCGCCCTCTTCGCCTGGAATTACAACAAAGCTCCTAAGCGAGGCCTGCTGGGGCCGGAGTCAGCGCTCAAAGGGTACGAAATCCTCGTCACCCCCAAAGCTGCGCCTCCTGGGCCAGGGCTCGTGAGCCTAAACCAGGCGCAAACAGTTTTAGCTTCCAAATCACTCACTGCCAGGAAGCAAATAATATAAATCCAAACAGGATGTTCTGGGCAGGGGCTAACAAGCTTTGCCTGGTATTTTAAATTATCCACTAAACTACACTAAAACACTCCTAAGATGAGAATCACACCAGTACAGAACATTACACCTGCATTAACACTTTTGAAAATCCTATTAATTGTTTATGTACAATATTAAATATTCTAAATACAGAGTTTCATATTTGGCCCTTAATACTTCCAGACCTTGAGGACATAAGCTGGTAGACAAAAGGATGGAGTAAATGCAGAGCTTTACAGATATACAGCCTTTAATTTCCAAATGCATTTTTAACTGAAATGAATTAATTCCTGGTGACATGAATAATGACATTTATCTTTTAAAAGAAAATTTCACTGATCAGGAAGGCATGCAGAATGACAGCCCATGCTGAAAAAGCATCTCAATCCCATCTAGTCTCCAGTTATATTTTGGAATTCCACGGTCCACAGTCTTTCTCTGTTTTAGAGAAATGCTTTCCTGTTGAAGGGAAATAAATTGAACACCTCATAGAGGAGTTCCTAAAATTTGAACAGGCATTTGAATGTGCCAAGAGTAGCAGCTGTTTTTGCCAGAAAGCAGATCTGGCAGGCATTTAGTCACAAGGTCACTGCTTATGGGGCTTTCCCAAGAGAGGTGATGGAAAGCAAGAAATGTTGGCATGGCACTAGGACAGGTTGTCCTTGATGAACTGGAAGGAGAAGGCTGTTTTGGCCACAGGCACTCAGCAGCAGTTTCACTTTAGGGAGGATTGCACAATTTCTTTAGCTTTTTTGTTCCCTTTCCCTGAGTTTCAGGTTTGAATAGACCCAAAAAAGTCATATTCACCCATGCAGGAAGAACTAATGTAACCAAAAATCAGACACAGAGGCATCATGAAATGTAACTGGATATGGCTCTATGGCTATCCACAGTCTGTGGAGATTTAAATGCTTCCTGAACTAAGTGACCTAAAACTGTGTGGGCCCCTGTGAATTCTGCAGTTCTGTAACCCTGGAATTTGCTGCGGAAGCTTGCAGGAGGATTATAAATTAGAAACTTCACTTCTCCTAAAAGCATTGAACTGCAGACCCTGGTAGTGGTCTAGATATGAAAAAGGGCTGTCCTCATTGTCTTGCAAAAAAGAGATGGCCTGGCAGATTGTGGGGGGAAATGGCACATTTGTCTTTCTTGATATTAACTCTGAAACACAGAAACAATAAAGTGGATATCAACATTCCCAACTATTTTCTTCCTGGTTGAAATGCTTGGCTGAATGCTGACTTTTCCAACCACACATTGCTAAACCCTCAGTCCAGGCAATGATACATCCCAGGTGCATCTCCAAAGCCCAGTGGAGTTAGGGATGAGCAGAGAGCCATCCTGCTATTCCAGCATGCTGGTGGAGCTGCTCCTGATCTCACCCCAGCTATCAGCTCCCCATGAGCCCTCTCAGCTCCACTTCTGGATACAGCAAAGCTGTGCAGGACCCTGCATGGGACATTAGGGAAGGGAGTCCCAGCCAGGGTCAGACACACCTTCCATTCCTCATGCAAAACACCTGACCATCAACACCATCAGCTTCCCCCAGCCACAGCTGCTGTGCAGGAAATGCATTTCTAGCACAAGAACACGTGATAAACTGGAAACTGAAAATAAGAGGATATATGTCATATTTAACTGCATTAGATATGAAAGTTAGCAAGACATGGGTAATGGTTGTATTACTCATTTCTGCAGCTGCATCAATTGAACAAGCCTCCAATTCTGAAATTACCTGAGTCACCTCTACTGCCTGTTTTTCAGTTTCCTGGTTACCAAGGACCTTAGAAAGGTTTATTGATGAATTTAGATATCACTTAGTGTTATTCACTGGTCTTTGCTACCTATGATGTCATTTTTTCTGACTGGTTTAATGGTGGACAAAGCATCTGAAGACAAGGGCAAAGGAATAAAGGAGATTTGTGAAAAGAAGTGATAGGAAATTCAAAGCCCTCAGAAGTCAGTGTAGAGTACTCTATTATTCACCCACTTCTTATTTATTGTGAGATTAAAAGCAAAAAAGCATTATGTAACTGTGAAACATTACTGGTATTCTGATACTTAGACAGATGCAGACAATAAAACACTATTATATGAAGTAGCTATCATGGGAGGATTGCTTAATGATCTGGTTAAAAAATGTTTCCAGTGGTAGGTGTTTCTTATCTGAAAACTTACCAAAAATAATTTTATCTTGTCCTTTTTGTCAAAATTCCCATCCCACCTTTTTCTGTTCTGCTTCTTGTTCTACTTAGTGAGTGATGTATTTCTTCCTCCCTATCTCTCCAAATGTATTGCATGTAAAGGTCAATTCTCTTAACACAGCTTCTGCCCACTCTTCAGCTAATGCATTATAGCACATTATCAAGTTTCCAAACAATTGTTCACTTTTCATTAGAATGTGCTAGGTTTCTCTCCTTCTGCAGTGTTAGTGAAAATGGTGTTGAGTTGTTGACTAGTAATAGGAACAAGCAACTGCTGCCCTTAGAAGTGGGATGGAATTGATTCATCTTATTAAAAACAGACTTTGTGGAAGCTGGAATTTGTGCTACAAAGGTTGATTTTATGAATGTGCAGATAACTAATTTTCCAGGCTATCCTAACATTTCTATTTTCATGAGTCATTTTCAGCTTCTGATACATCACCTTAGGTCACATTATTTCATGTTGATGTGGTAGAAAATCAACACACTAAGTCAGGAGAACTAACTTGTACCTGCAAAAGATCTTTTTTCCCCCATCATTGTTCTGCTACTATCTGCATTTTCCCATTTTTCTTTCTCCAAGAAAAAAAAAAAAAAACCAAACCACTGAAACTTTACTTCCATTTCTGTGCAATGAATGGAGGCCACAAATGTGAAAGAAAACAAAGCTTCAGGTTGGCAAAGAAAGCAACGATCAGGAACTGAGATAAAGAAAGCTCAAGAAAATGAACTCCAGACATAACAGTTGAAAAAAGTTAGATATACTGATGACTACAAAACTAGTTTATGTAATATATATTTTATATCCAAACCAAACAGCTCTTTGAACATTATTGAGGCTATTATTACTTTGAAATAAACATTAGAGAGCTTCAAAGCCAGAGCTACATAATACCCAGTACACATTTACATTTACATCAGAATTAGGATGCAGGTTTTCACCAGCTAATCCACTCCACTGAACACAAGCACACAAAACACTGTACAACAACACTGCATTTTTACATGGGTGAAAGTACCAATGTGTTGTTCAGCTGACAAGACAGAGATGGTGATAAAAAACTCTGTCCAGAGGGGCTGGGCCCTGCAGTGGTGAGAGAGCTCAGGGCATGAGTGCTACTCTACTGACCCTGATTCTGAGTGAGGAACTGTTGCTCAGTGGTGCTTTCTCTCTCCTGCTCACTTTTCTCCACATTGTCAAAAAAACACACACCAAAAGTCCCTTGAAATACTCCAAAACTGGACTTGTTGGTTTCCTGAACCCAACCTCCTGCCATCCCCAGCAATCCCCTAATCCAAACCAGAACTTTATCGAACTCCACCATGATAAATATCCTTTATTAGTCCAATTTGAATGAAATTTCTGCTTTATCTTGAGCACCTCCATTCTGTCTTTCATACCTGGGAACATCCTGCTGCCAGCAGCTGCAAAACCACTTCTCTGCTCAGCTCAGCTCCAAAACCCCTCCTGGGATGCCTGGAAAAAAACCCTGACAATGTCTTGGCTACTCATGTACTGAGACTGCTGTCTATCATGTTTATAAATATTGTCTCATCTCTCCTCATACCATCTCGTCAGCCTGTGCCATCTGCTGCCTCCTGTGACATGTGCAGACTGAGCTCTTCACAGCAGCAACTGCCTTCTCCTGTGCCTGCACTCAGCTCCACCAGTGCTCACCCACTGCACCGCCCCCCAAGGCCACAGTGATGCAGAAAATTAACCAACACAACGAGGAAATCCCACTCTACCTTCTCCCCCTTCCTCTCCCCTTTGTTGGAGGAGCCCCTGGACAAACAACACAGAGATCCACATGGAGAGGAGCATGGCAAGAGCTAGAGGGAGGTGGTCCTCCCCTCTCTGCTCAGGATGGGGATGTGCTACAGACATGAAGGGTCCAGAAGAGGTGACAAAAGCCATCAGATGCCTGGAAAACAGGACCAAAAAGGACATTTTGGGGATGGTGGGCCTGCTTCATATGTGGAAGAGGACACTAGGGGAAAATCCAGTCTTAGCATAGACCACTACTCCCAAATGATGGAGCAAACTCTTCTCTGTGGAGGCAGCAAACAGGACAAGGGGCACAGGCCACAAAGTGCAGCTTTCAGATCAGACATTAGGAAATTCTTAATCATGAGGAAGGTGATGCAGTGCTAGAACAGCAGCCCAGAGAGGCTGTGGAGTCTCCTTCCCAGAGCATTTCCAAAGATTTGCTAAACAGTGCTAACCACCGTTTCCCTTTCTGCCACTTCCCAAGCAATAAAAGTTAAATGCATATTTCATCCTGATAAAATATTAAATCCTTTAAATGCAACAAGACTCTTCAGACATGTGCAGCTTTCCATGAGAAATGCTAGATATCCTTTGCAATCTAATAAACTATTAGAAATAAACTATTCTCCTAATTGCTCTCAGAATATATTTGCAACTTCTTTCCAAATTGTAGATATCTAGATATTTTCATTAAAATATAAAGGGTCATATCTATTTTCTTGAAGTGCTATTAGTATAAGTTTTGAAATGGCAAATAGAAGATGGAAAAACTCTCCCTCCATCTGCATCACAGAAATTATTCACCAGACTTTTCCCTCTCTGAAGTTGTCCACATCAACATACAGTTCTCATAAACATCTTATTACGTGGTTTATGCAAATAACAGCAACTTGGTGAAACCACTGTGCATGAGCACCTGCATGCAGATATATGGAAATAAGCAGCAAAAAGAAATCCTGGACACTCAAAATCATTACTCAGGCTGGAGAGACAAAAGAGGAATTTTACTCCCACTGCTGTAAGGCATTTTGTATGCTGCTGATAGGTATGACTTGGAAATGGCAGCAGGAAAAGGAGTATTACAGCTGTTCTCTCATGGGGTGAAACTCTGGTCCCACTGAATCTGAAAGCCCCTTAAGACCCATATTTCAGATGAGACTTTTAGAAGTGGAGACCTCAGGTGCTGAGTTAATTCTTCCTCTAGTCCTTCACACTATTTACTTCCTGAGTACATTTCAAGACCTTACCTGTTTCTCTCATTTTTTTATGAGATCTGGCTTCTTTATTGTTTGCTTGACAAGTTGCAGTCCCCTCAGTTTTGCATGATAAATAGTCAGACTGCAGCTCCTTATTGCTGGTGGGTTTGATTTCATTCAGTGTGAGCTTATTGGGCAAGGACAGGAATATACAGAAGTAAATACACAGAAAAAACATATTATTGGAATGAAAGGAAAATATTAGTTACATGAACACTACTGATGTGACTAAATGCACACAGATCTCTAAGTCTTAGAAAGAGTGAGTTTTAACTCATGGTAGGTGAAGGATATCCATCAGCAGCATCTCCCCTCTGCCCCTGCACTCTGCAGTGGAGCAAAATCAGACCACCAAACTACACAAGGTCTTTTTCTCACACATGTGAACAACTTCTGATGCTAAATGAGAACCAGGATGCCTTGAACACATCTGTGTCACTCCAGACCTGGAGCAGAGCTTACTGGCATAGCAACCCTGAGTTATGTGGTAAAGTTCTGAAAATCCCTTTTTTCCCCCTGTTTCTCTCTCTTTTTTTTTTTTTTTTTTTTTTTTTTTTTCCCCCTGTATAATGAGTGTTTAAAAGCTTAGCAAATAGAGTCCTAAAAATGTAATTGTAGCTTGGTAGCACTATTAAATATGTATACTGTGGTCTTTTTGACAATTGGTTTAATCCCTTTATAAAGTCTTCAGAAGTTCCATCACAGAAGCATGGATGCTGTTTTGATCTATTTATTACTCTTAAGTGCTCAGAGAACTGTCCCTATTTTCTAATTAACACTTTTAAAGATAAAAAGCTATGTATTAAATCAATCTGAATGATGGTTGTTTGTGAATCCCACAAGATAAGGCAATTTGCATGTTCACTTTGTACTTACAAACTAAATCTGCACATCTCCAAAGCAGCTCCTTATAATGTAAACCTTTTGTGAGTATTTGTAACTTAAAAGAAAGTTTGGCCTAGTACAGAGGCAGTGCCAATTATCTAAAGGACTTCTTTACTGAACATGATTAAGATACAAAATTATTAGGTTGTTATTTTACATTGTTTGCAGAGAAATTTGAGGAAACTACTTTAGGAACGTTAAGTGTTCTCCTGTTTTGTTTTTTTCCTTCTATTTTTCTGTACATGTAATAACATGAATGCCTTCATGAACGAGCAACCAGTCCAAACAGCAGCCAGTTTCCACATCACACTCAGGTTCAACTTCCTTTGACACATATTAAATCACTGCTGAATCCAACTGCTCACCATCCTGACTGAGCGTAAAGCTGCAGCTTCAACTCCAAGACTTTATAAACTGAATTTTAATGCAAATACTAAATTAGAACAGTGACTTATTGCTGGAATCCAGTTCTGATTCTTTAGCACTGTAAACATATTAACAGAAATAGATATTTCTCAGCAGTGAAATGGTCCCTGATCTCAGAAACAACTCCACCCTTGCTAAGAAAAAAAATCAACAAAGCTGTATCTCCAAATCTCTCTTGTGAAGATGCATATTATTATTTCCAGATGGCAAAAACATAACAAGTATACCTATGAGACACTTTTTTATACTATATTTGTTTTTGAACATCTCATAAGAAATTATTTCTTTCAGGTTTTGCAATCTGCCTTGGCTTCTCTATCACCACAGACCCAAGCACAGACAAGAAGCAGGATGAACAATTGGTTATAGCTTTTAGCTCTAGCAGGTCTGATTATGGCTCAGGCATGGGATATCTCTTCATCCTCATTTTTTGACTTCCTCATCTTCCTCCATTAGCAATTTAGGAAGTGAAAAGTCATGTCATAAAATACTTTTTATATATATTTGGTATCTCTCTTTTTTAATAGAGTTTCTATTATCATCTTGTACCATTATTGAATGTTGGGGATTTTATTAAAAAAAAAAAAAAAAAGGATTCCCACAAGAGTCTCTGATCCTCAAATCAGTGGATTTATCCTGATTTCAGATTATTTTTCCTGACCCTGATCACAGTGTCTTTACTTGAGGCACACAGTCTCTCTACATTTATTGTACAGGTACCTTCAACACCCTCCCTTGAATGTGCTCTATAAAAGCCTCCTAAATTCCATGATAGACAATGGTGGGTATATCTATATCTATCTATCTATACATATATACATATA
>VZTR01003745.1:2124863-2194863 GCA_013400775.1 Chaetops frenatus
TTTTTTTGGTCTTGCAAATATACAATCAAATTTTTGTGTTCCAGGGCTAATCTGGGTCAGAAGGCCTCAAGAATGCACATCTGACACTCCTAATCTAATTCTGGAAACATGAGATTTGCAGACAGAAAATCTCTTTCTGGGAGCAGAAAAGAATGTCAGACCCACTGGGACACTAAAATGACTTTCAACTATTTTTCACTTGTATGAATTTAATCCAAGGACCTCAAAGCACATTAATTTGCAGACCCCTCTACACACCTGTGTCACAGCATATGCATTATCCTGCCTCACAGAGGTAGGAAAATAGGGGTACCTCCTTCTCTGAGTTCATTCAAGGACAGAACCACACATGGAGCATGCAGAAAGGATCCAGGAAAATAACTCAGGAGGCCACAGTCCTCTTGATGATAGAAACTTCAATGAGATTAGGGTGGGAAAAGCAGAATTTGGCTTACTGGGAGTGTGTATTATGGGAACTTGCAAATGGAAGATGGGCTTCTATCTGAAAGAAACATCAATAAAAGTGGAGATACAGCACAAAGACTTGTTACAGTACACAAAGAGACTGCAGAGATAAATGTCACAACTATCAAGGGTTGCAATTTTTTTACCCAATATCACAGAATTTCAAATGACTCATAAACCTAAGATTTGTTTTCAAGAGTGACACATCACAGAAGACACAAACCCCCAATTCTCATTAAAAGCTGATGAGATTAATCTAGGTTATCTTTAAACTGAGTGGTTTGAGAGCATGTCCAAGACTGCAGTCTCCTAGACATACCCCAGCTCTACCCTGGGACCACAGCAGATATGATTTTATCTTCTTCCTTCTCCAGACAGTCTGTTTTCCATGGATGGGAAATCTGCCATCTTCAGCCAACCTCTTGGTGTGAGAACTGAAGGACAAGACTTCAATCACGTTGCCCAGATGGTGCAAAAATCAGTTAAATGGGATCACAGAGTCCGTTTTTCTCCTAAACTCAAAGCAGGGAGCAAAACTTTTTCACTTCCATCTCCCCAGTTAATAATTTTAATGAATCATAGCCAGCTTCTGCCCATCACCACAACAGCTTAAAGCATTCAGCAGCACCTCTGCATCACCAAAAGAACTTTCCTCCAGTGTTGGGTCATATCATGGTGGAAGCCTGCTTCCCAAGCCTCAGACTCCTTTTTGGGCCACAGCACCACATACAAAGCAAATTATCTTTTGTAGAACAGGCTAAAAGAGAAATCAGAAAAGCAGCTGGGGTTTTTTTTTCAGTAGAGATCCCTGTAAAACCTTCCACCAAAACTCCTGCTATTCAAACAGTGCCTCGAGCATTTTTATTCCATGATGCTACTCAGCCATCTGCATAAACCCATACCTTTTTCACATTGCCATTTATTAATTTTTTTCCATCAGCTGAGGAAAATCAGATAGGCTGGGAGAAATTAGCCAGGCCAAGCTAGGCAGACTGAGTGGGCACAAAACATGCCAAGAATGGGCCAAGACCATCCCTTGGCATGAGGTTGGGGTGGCTCCACAGGACAGTCTAGCAGAGCCACATGGAGAGTGTTGAAGGTGCCTGACTCCTGTGACAAGGAATTTGACACACTTTCAAGAAAGCAATGAGTCATGAACACAAACTGGTCTTGGTGCCATACTCAGGAAATGGAAGCAAGTCCTAAAAAGGAAGGTATTGAGTTTCCCAGATTGGGGTTTGCCAAACTTCAGTGAGGGCAGACTAAGATCTTCCACAACAAAGATCTGTCACGGTGGGGAAGAGTGAGCACAGCCCACAACACCAGCATCAGCTAAATTTTCTATCAGTTTTTGGTTTGTTGGGTTTTTGGTTGTTTGGGGTTTTTTTTAAGGAGGAGCTAAAGCCATCATCCCAATCCCCACACTGTAGGAGACAAAGCATATTGATGGTTTGGTTACTAAACACACTGTGAATTTCCACAGTGGATCAGCAGAAAGTTATGAAGCACAGGTGTTCCTGTAATTGTGATACATTGGGAAAATTCATACTGTTAAATGAGCCTCAGCTTCACACTTCCACCTGTGTGATGTGGAAATGTACTGTGGGTACACAGGGATATAACAGAGGATATGTAGGAATGATTACTGACTGGTTCAGGACCTGCTAGGGTTTATTTCTCTTAATTTGTCTGGGTGTGTAATTTCTGCATTTGTATTTACTGCCATCCTAAAGTGGGAAATGTGCGTTACACATGCTGGTAAAAATAATGATAGCATGTGAAAAAACAAAGTTAATACACTGAGTGGAAAAGAAATCCTGGAAGCACACATGCCAAAGGAAATCTAGAGAGTCTTTAGGAAATTGAAAATATTTCAACAAGAGAATGAAAGCATGGGGGGTTTTTTCCATCACATTTCAATTTTACTCAACAGTTTCTTGTTTTCATTTTTTATGGAGAAGGAGGGAGGAGATGATTCAAGAATGGGAAATGTGGGAAATGCTAAAATGCAGAAAGATGAGGTCTTGAAGCAGGTGGAAGGAAATATCTACATGGATTACCTGAAACAGAACATGAGAAACAAATGGAGAATGCTGGCATATCCCTCGATTTATTTTCCCTTAACAGGTGTTTTTTGGGAAGAGAATTGGAGAGGCAGAATTTCTTAATTTTATTCCAGACCTGTCAGAGTTTCTCAAGTGAGTGTTTCAGGACTATAAAAGCAAAGGAAAAAAAAAAGAAAAAGAACCAAAGATCAAACGAAAAAAAAGGAACATGATGATTAAACATATCTTCCTGCATGCCTTGGAGGTGTCAGCTCTGGTGTTTGACAAGGAACACAATTCTGACTGCTCCTGAGTGAGCTTTCCAAGCTGTCCTGGAGAGAGCAGACTGCTCTCTGCAAAGGTTAGCTGACATGACAGAATTACTATAAAATAGCTAATATTCAGAACTATTCCTCTTTTAAAAGCCATGATCACCACCTTGAAGTGACACCTTTTAAAAAGTGAAGACTTGAATGCAACATCTCAGAATTTGCCTACTCTTACCTCCTTGCTCAGGGCACCAGATGCTCCACCATGATGCTCCATAGCTGGAATTCCAAAGTGGCCCTCAAAAGTAGCCCCAGCTGACAAGGAGAACAGTCAAAGGGACAACTTATTCATCATGGGGATGGCAGTGTTTTGAGGAATACAGGAAAGACTCTTATCTAATCCCAGATAACACTACCCCCTCTCCAAGGAAATGGGAAGCACGGGAAAAGGGAAGGGAAAAAAAAGGCTAGGATTGGTTTTGGTGAGAAAGATTTTTCTGAGCAGATACGAAAAATGCAACCACTTCAAGGTTTGTGACAATCATTAAATAGCTAATTTAACAGGGTTAAATGAATCTGAGCCTAATGTCCAATATTTTTTTCCAGCAGATTTTGCCATTTTCCTATAATTTTATCCACTGAACCTCCTATAACTCTCCTCTCTTGGATCTTATCCCTATATCTATATCTAACCTTTTTCTGAGACTTTCCTTTGGTCTCTCTCCTCTTCCCCCTCTCTATTTCCTCTCTTGGAAAGTGCTGTACTCCAGTAATACAGGGGTGACATTGGTTGTTTCTGGCCTTGCTCACTCCTGCCTTCATCAAATACTGCATCAAGCTTTATCTTAGTTCTGCAAAATAATGAAGCAAGTTGACACTAACTTTATCTCTTTAGTGACCTGCAGATTATCCCCACAGGAAGTGGTCAGACTGGCTGGAATCCATGTTATTCACCAGCTTAAACTCAAAAGTTCTTCACACAAAGAAATGCTCAGATATTAAGATATTATCAGTATTTGAAGAACCCATATTTATTGATCTAGTCAGTGTTTGAAACTATTTTACCCTTTAAACCTCTTCCTTCCTCCAGAAAATGAATTCATATATGACTTGAAAAAAAAAATCATTAGCTGCTAGGTTTTAATAAATCCCATCCATGCCTCTTCATTCCCAGCCTAAGATTCACCCCTATTGGCTTGGGCAGCATTTTCTTCCTGCTGTCCCATGGGATCCTGTGAGATACCATTCCCACTGGCCTTCTATTGCAGACCCAGGCTCTGTCCCACAGCCACAGACCCACCTTGTCACCAAAGTTTCCTATCACTCATGTTCAATTCCTGTTCTCCAAACCTTGTTCAGGACCTTGGAGTACTTTTTCCTCTCCTGTTCCTCACAGCACATAGGATAATTATTTGTCCACAGTTCCACCACATTTTTTTATCTTCAGACGTCCTTGTCAAACTTGATTTCAATCTTACATCTCATATTTCCTTGCTGGACTTCTGACCTGTTCCTCAGAAACTGGAACAGCTTTCTTCCCTGAAAGTTCTATTGCTTCCAGCACATTGCAATTAATGGAGAAGGGGCAGATGGAGGATGTCTCCATAAGGACCAGCATCATATTTCTGCATATATATATAGGAGTCAAAGAAAAACTGTATCCCTAAAAACTTCAGTCCTACTGGAAAGAAAAAAAAAATTATAAGCACTGCAGAAAAAAAAAAATAGAGCTTTGACCATGAGAAACTTTGAGCCAACAAATTAGGTGAACAGCATATTAAAACCATGAGAGTTGGCCAATTGTTCCCATTCTCAGGCATTCCAGGGAGATTACAGCCTTGGAACAGCTATGCTTGCCTGGATTATGTGGAGGCTGTAATGGAACCCATTTTTGTGCTGAGCAGCAAACAGCAGAGAAGTGGGGAAGGTCTCCACAACCCAAGAGCCTTTTTGTGTCACTTGCAGTCCTGCCACCCCCCCTCGTGCTCCAGATACCGTGGTGACACGCTGCTGCCATGATGAGGAGGGCGAGTGGTGTCCAGGAGCCACTGGGATAATGGCCTTGGACAGCAGATGGTTGTAACATCACATTACACCCTTGGCACCAGGGCTTACTGACTAGACTGCTGTAATCCCACACAGCCTTTTGGAGCTTTCTTGGGTCTCCCATCCTCTGCTCGTGGTCTGCAGAAGCAAAGTGCTGCTCTCATGGCCATCAGGAAATGGTGGTGGGCTTAGCAA
Organism: Chaetops frenatus; assembly: GCA_013400775.1. Lineage (NCBI taxonomy): Eukaryota > Metazoa > Chordata > Aves > Passeriformes > Picathartidae > Chaetops > Chaetops frenatus. The sequence goes on from VZTR01003745.1 coordinate 2,129,884, forward strand.
AAACGTGGTACAGCTCTCCTCCCCCAAAGCCAAGCTCATTCAGGCTCATCCAGTGTAATAGCCAGTGTATTTAGAATCATATTTGAAAATGTATGGGAAATTAAAGGAAAGCTGCAATACAGTGTTTTTGACCTCCCAACCCTTCTGTGTTTCTTTTATAAAACAGAACTTCTTGTACAAATACTGAAGTCCAGAAAATCCTTTACATTAAGAAGTGGTTATAACACTAGGTAAAATAATTTATGGCAAATTACTCTCAAGGCTCAGTTTTCCCAATATTATCCTGCTATTTCATAGACATATATATCTTCTGTACACTGTGCAGGCCTTCAGAATCTGACACTGTTCACAGAAATATAAATGGGAAATGAACATAAGCATTTTTTACTGTAATATATACATTTGCCATTGCCTAACAATAAAGAAGAATACGTAAAAAACTGAAGCTGATAACAATGTCCAGAGACTCTAATGTAGAATATAACTGAAAGGAGCTAATTCCAGTGATATTGCTGGAGCCATTCTAGGAATCTACTGTAGGTTCAGAAAAAAAAAAAAAAGAATGAAGCTGATATATTTCTATATGGTGTTAGAGAATAACACAGACACATTTTTTTGCTTTCAGATGCTAAGTGAGAATCTTAACACAGTCCTTAATCGTAGGGTTTAAGTGCCTTTGTTACTCCATTGTGTGCTAAATAATGTCATTACAATTGTTATGCTTACACACCAAATTTTGCCAAAATCCCCCACTCACTGCTTCTTCATTAAACAACAACAAACCGTGAGGGTTAGTTCTGCATCAGCACTTCAATTTCCTCATGAAAAATTGGCCTTCTTTTTTCTTGGCTTGTGAGCACCCCAACCAATATCACTCATGCCTTGTTATACAACAAAAGGAAATAACAGCCCCTGCAACAGCAATCTGGCTGTGCCTGCCCGTGCTCGATGCCATTTTGACTTGAGCAGCCCAGGCAGAGTGTGCTGCTCCCCCATCCCCTCTGCAGAGACAAGTCTCCATCTCCCAGACTGACTGTACAGGGGATGTTATCTAAACACACTGGCTTGGAGAGTGCAGAGAAGTCTATGTGGTACAGAGAGGTGTGGAAACGATCGTTGCATCCCTTTTGCACCCACTTGTTCTTGCGAAGATGGCAAATGGAAAGGGAAAAATGGCAAGCACTGAATGTGCTTTATGTACACCTTCCTCCTTCCCAAAGGAAGGTCCAATTGTGCAGTGAGGTGGGTGTGTTTGGGCCTGGCACTTGTTTGTCTTGGGAAAATCAGTAAGACCCAGTTTGTGCCTCCACATCTTGCTTAGCAGATCTGTTTGTACACTAATAAGGAAACAAATGTGTCACTGAAATCAAGTCTACGAGAATTTAACATGTTTGCAGTCCAGCAAGTAAAGACATGCTTCATTTAAAGCACTTAGTCACTTGACTAGAGTGTCCATCCAAAAAGTCCTAACCTTATCTGAAAATTTCTATCATTAGAAAAGCAGTAATTGGTCAAAACAGCTCCACTGACTTCAGCAGCACTGTTCACACACCCACATAAGCACAGATACTTTACTAGCTCTGGACCAAACCCAAAGCCTGTATTGCAGCTTTACTGTGAGGTACCACCCAGACTCTGAGAGGTGTTAATGCCATGTGTTCCTTTAAAGTTGGGACCCATGAGACCAGAGTGATACCTGAGAAGTGCCAAAACCCCTCAGCTCCTCACTGAGCAAATCACTCCACCAGATCACTCTCAATCAACGTGGACCTGCACCAAGGATGTCAAAAGAACAAGATGTCACCAGCTTCAAAGGAGGCAGGGTTGGGCCAAAAACCAATTATTTTTTGTTTGGGCTGTTAACCAACAAAAAGCAGAGGGAGATTTTCAGTTGAATTCCCTAAGTGGAGTTGGTGACAAACACCTTTCACACATTCCTTTTTCTGGCAGGAGTGAGGGAAGGTGTCTCAGTGGCTCACATGCTAATCTTCTATTGCTGAAACTATAGATCAGATGGCGGTTTGGTAATTTTTAGCATAGCTCTTGTTTAGCTCAACACAGACACAGAAAATGAAGCACTCATTTGCTGACTAGAAAATCACAGTTGAGGTCGATTGATGAAGCAGTGCAAAGAAGCCTGTTCTGTCCCCAGCTCGTGGATAAACAATACCAACCACCACCCTTCACTAGTTATATATTCAACTCTTGAATATTTAAAAATCCAGCTAAGCTACTATATGGCTTACCAGTGCTTTTGTAGGGAAAGTGTCAGATTATTTTACATTTAGCTACACTCAAAGCAGCTGCCCCATGTTTCTAACACAGAAAAAAAAATCATTACGGGGGGAAAAAAAAAAAAAAAAAGGAAAGAAAGAAATCCAAGCAATACCACATTAAATGATGAACCATGGAAGTGGATTTTCCATTACTCTGTAAAACCTTAGGAGGCCATGAGTTAACTGAAGCAAACAGAACAAAAAAAACAACAAACCAACAACGAAGCAAGGAAGGTACCATAGCTACTTTCTTGAAAACAAAACCAATCTTTTCATTCCTGCCATTTGTTAGAATTCTTCCTCCAGGCAAGCTGGACAGCTGCACTAGTAGGTTTTTTAGTCATGGGTTGTAAGCCCCACCTGGCTAGATTTGTTTAGCAGACAGCTGGCAGAATGAAATAAAAAGAACAGGGACATACAAACTGCTTCCAAAACAAAAAGCCGAAAGAATACTTTTTGGATGCTTTCACTGAGTTTATTTGGTGTATGTTTGGGGGAGATTCTTCCCTTGGTTTTTACCGTCCCCCATCTTTCTGCACCCAAAAGTGTTAAAAAAAGCCAAAGCGAGACTGCAGGCTGCATTAAACAGATCAAAAAAGGAAGGGGAAAGCCTCATCTCAGCCTATTTATTTTGTAGATGTGCACACATATATGAATGCACACACATTCTCTCTCTCTCTCTCAAATATGGTTTACAATTCCCCAAGACTGACATTGGTTTTAAATTAACTTCTCTTTTTTTTTTTTTTTTTTTTTTTTTTTTTTTTTTTTTTTTTTTTTTTTTTTTTTTTTTTTTTTTTTTTTTTTTTCTTTTTTTTTTTTTTTTTTTTTTTTTTTGTTGGCAACTTTCTTCCTCTATTTTCTAAAGCCAATAAGATAGATTTTCCTCATCTGGAATGTTCTTTCTAGCTTAAAGATAAGAAGGAGTTTAAAATTGTGGGAATGGCATCCCTCCTGCATCTGTTTCTCTCACAAACCTATCAAATATCTAATTTTTGGCATTACTGCTGGCTCCAACAGGGGATGACATAAACCAGCTTTGTGGTTACATGTTTCACTTTTAATCTCATGAAAATGAAAATCAGTGCTGAAATGTCCCTTTACATGTGACAATGTGGGACTCTTTTCCAAAAACCAAAGGAAAGGGGCGTTACCCTGGTTAAGCTTAATATACAGCATATGTATAAATTTGCCCTTAGTTTGGATTTAGCTCGATGCTAGCAGAGGCATGTCGGGATATTTTTTGAAATTATTTTTATTTTGTTTTACTGCAGAGATTTTAAACACTTTTGAAAGTATCACTGCACAAAGGAAGATGCACAATAAACGTAAGATAGCAATCAGCAGATGAGCAGGCTGTTATGTGACAACAAATCTTCTGCAAGTAATATCATTTTCCACACAGCTCTATGGTCACATTCCCATAACATGTTTCTGTAGTTAGTGTGAAGGGAATCTGGTTTTTGCATGAGTTCTTTATTAAGAGCTAATGTAGTAATACTGGATGTACGACGACAAACCAAGACAGCTTGGATACTGTCTTGATTGGAGAAACTTTATGAAAACAAACTCCAAATGTTTAAAAATAAAAATCTGCCTTGACTCTGCTTGAAAGGGAACATGTGAGAAAAAGAACATTTAAGCTTACGGTATGACCGGTACCTATGAAACCCAGATGATCTGAGGTTAAAAGAAGCCTGAAACGCAAGCCTACTCCTATTTATTGTGGAAAAGTAACAAATATTAGCTAAAGGAAGGCCCTGAAACCAATCTAAGCCATTCCATAGCAGAGCACTCGCCCTCGTGAGCAGCAGCCATTCTTGGCTGCCCTCCCTCTCTGCCGATCCATCTCCACGGAGCGCAGACTCCACGGAGCCTGGTGGGATACGTGCCTCACAGAGCCCTCGCCCCACCAAAATCATCAACATCCATAGCAGATGCCTCAAACAGGAGGAAAAGGCCTGCAGGGCTGAATCCTCTGTGCCCAGGGAAACCCAGCAGCTTCCCCAGGGGCAGAAGGTGGGGCCCATCCCCACGTCCATCATGCACGCAATCCATCTCTCAGCCAGCAGGCCAGCTGGGAAGTGGCGTTTGGAGGGGGTAATGCGGGTTACACAGCGTGTCTTTGTGGCCCTCCTGGTCAACCAGGTCTTTGCAAGAGCTTCCTGCCTCACTTGATGGATATTCTGCTAAATAAGTACCCAGATAGGGCAAAGGCCAGGAGTAATGGTTTCAAACTGAAACAGGGGAGGTTTAGGTCTGATATGCAGAATAAATTCTTCCCTGTGAGGGTGGTGAGGCCCTGGCACAGAGAAGCTGTGGCTGCCTCATCCCTGGAAGTGTCCAAGGCCAGGTTGGATGGGGCTTGGAGCAACCTGGGATAGTGGAAGGTGTCCTTGCCCATGGCAGTGTGGGATATTTAAGGTGAGGTGAGGTGATATTTAAGGTCCCTTCCAACCCAAACCATTCTATGATTCTATGATCTATTGAAAACTCTTTGATTAGAAAATACCCAAGCCTGTATCTTTTGAGGTTCTTCTGTTGATTTTTTGAAGGCACAGCTTATGAAATCCTCTGTAATTGTCCCACACAATAATCCCAGGCTCCAGCTGAAAGAAGTCACACTAATTTGTGTCTCTCATTTCTTGGGTTAGCTCTCTAAGAGTTCACCCTGCTCTAGATGAACCTGTAACCCTGCCAACTTCTCTAGTTAAGAACATTGATTCTTGTTTACTCCTTTCAAAGAAGAGAATCATGATGATTTTTAAAAGGCCCCACTGCTAGAAAAATCTCCCTCTTTTGACTGCATGAGCTCTGAATTATATAAGATAGAAATAAGTCTTCATTTAAGGAAAAGTCAATGAAGAAGAAATTCTGCAAGTTAAAAGCTCATTCTTAATCCTTGGCCAAACATCCATGTTTCTTCCTGTGTACCTCACCTCAACAAACACTCTCTGTACTATCAGACTTGCCTCTGAATTGCTCCCTGCATTTTAGCTGGACGACTAATGACAGCAAAATAACTGAAAGTGTTTCATATTTATGTTGGAAGATTAACATAACTCATTTCAACTCTGTTGAATGGACACACTTTACTCAGGAGAGAAATATTTAAAAAAAAAAAACAAACAAAAAAAAAAAAACAAACAAAAAAAAAAAAACAAACAAAAAAAAAAAAACAAACAAAAAAAAAAAAACAAACAAAAAAAAAAAAACAACAAAACCCACAAATGAGGAGGGAAAAGGGACATCAACCCTTAAAAATATTTCCTGGTATTACCATTCATATGGCATAAACAAACAGGCAGAGTGCATACATATGGGCCCCAGTCCTGTAATTTGGATGACAAGGGAGATCCTTTTGCCTAGGCAGTACAAAACTAATTTCACCACACTGGCACATAATGCAATGTGATTGCTCCCTCAGTTTTATATTACAAGGTCACTGGAGCAAAAATTTTTGTGGTTTGTTCAGTACCAAGCACTCCAAGAAAACTTATTATATAATGATGTTATATTTAGTATAAATAAACCCATACCTACTATGTAACAAGGAGGAAAATATTTTGTCTGACGTAGAGAATCTGCAAAAATGTAAAGGACAGTCTTCAGAAAAACAGCTTTTGATTGAGAAATTCTGTTCATTTCTTATAATCCAGATTTGACTTTTATTCCCTGAGAACTCACAAACATTTGGAAACTTTAAGCTGAAGTATTTCCATACATGGATTCGTTTTTTTTCCAGAGCATCAAAGACCTGAGTCCAGAATCAAACCTTTAACAACTCTGACAAACAGAATGTTACAATCTGGCTAAACGATGCAATATTGTAACCTTATTAATGTTAAATCTTTAATCACTTCAACAAGCAGGAGACCTTGTCTTTCTTTGGCTCTTCCAATGAACACCATCACCCAGACCTCTGCTGAGATGCTTGGTTCAGTCTTTCCCAACACAGAACTGGCATGAGATTAAAAAATATTAAAATATATCAAATATCGAATTTCCTTCTACTTCAGTTCTGAACAGATGTACTCAACATCACACAAAATAAGCTCTTTTTATTAAAAATATTTTCAAAACAATTATAGAAATTTTGTCAACATGTTTATTTACCAAAGCACAAACCTATAAAAATGATGGGTGTTTCCATTACCATCTCAATAAGAAAAGCTCATGTTTTCCTTTTAAAAAGCTATGCAACAACAGCAAATATTGCTTTAAATCCTACTTTTTCCACTCCAAGCAGAGAGTTTTATCCAGCAATAACAACTGGGCTCCCTTCCTCCAGCACCTGTATTTTCTGAGGAGCCAGTAAAACAAGGATTGGTTCAGCTTCATGGTTGAGGTTTAATTGTTGTGCCTTTGGAACCAGAACAGCTTCTTTTTAATTTTGTCTCATATGCTTAATACCAGCACAGTTACATCCCCCAAATTTTTATTGGGCATATAGAGCACCAGGCAGCAAAGAACACGACACACCGTGATCCAGACTTTAGGACTGTAGCTGAAATTGCTCACTCATAATTACAGAAGTACCTGGAAACTTCATCTGGCTTCTCTTTTTCAGCTTCATTTTACCCCAAGTAAATCCACAAAAATTAATTTTGAAATACCTTTCCATGTCACTGCTTAGATACTTCATTTGTTCAGTAAAAGTAGTTTAAAACAGTGACAAGATTCATAAAAAAACTGATGAGACATGAGATGGAAATAGTCAAAATGAATATAATGAAAAGATAAAAAATTATGGCAATCTTGATTTGGAAAAGCAAAGGCTGCCCTGAAATCATTGCAACTAAACTGCTCAAGTTTTAAGTGGGCACACACTTGTGGAACTGTGTCCTCCATCATCTCCATCCCACAATTTTACCTGAACTATGCTTCATGTGATGAAATCCTACCTCATACCACAACCAAGAGACCCAGGCCAGGTGCTGGTTTTTACTCTCCCAAAAAAGAGGGAGTAAATGAATGCTGAACTGGATATTTAGAGAATCTTTCCAAAGCAAAGCACAAAGCAGCTCTTTGCAGGAGACCTGTGTGTGAGCACAGCTCCAGTGTCCATTTGAAGGCATCACCCACATCAATGGAGTAATGAGAGTCAAATCCCATGTAATTTACACATTAAAAGGAGAGAGCAATGCATGAAAAAATCAGTTTGGCTAATGAAAAAATCAGTTTGTCTAATGAAATTAAAGTCCCTAATCAAATATTGGCAGGAAAGATATTTAGAAACTCTCCTAATGTCATCCAGCTAATTCCCCCCTATTCTAACTAGAAGGGAAAGCAGTTGACTTTTATTCCCTGCTGAACCTCCCACCCTCAAATCACCAGAAAGACCCTGTTCTGAAGAGTATAATTAAGGCAGATTAGAGCAGATTTAGCTGACAGCTACACCAGTACAGCACAGGTAATTCCTTTTCCTTCAGAGGTTGTATGACAGCTCCAGGTAGGTAATGTATCTACTGGGGAGGATTTCCTTGCTCACACTCTTCTTTGAAAAGTATTTTTTCCTGACCTGATGAGTCCACCCATAGCAAAACAGCTATTGACAGACTGCCCAAGTACAGAGGAATCTGTGCTCCTGGGTTGCTTCCTCTACTAGGTTAACTTTCACTTTTAGCTTCCAACTAGACAATTAAAGTATTCATTCATAGGAAGGGGGAAAAAAAAAAAAAAAAGAAAGGAAAAAACCAAAAAAACTCACTACCAAAAAAAAGTTCTGGAATTAATATATCCTATAAAGTATTAATCTTCCCATGACCCACCAGCCTCTCCTGGAGGAACCCTCTACTTCTTTATGCCTCATACATCTGCCTTTCCCAATTTTGTTCTTCTTCCCTTCCCACTTTCTGCCATTCCCCCTGATAATATCACCTTGGTGTCTCTTCATCCCCATCCATCAGCCACTGCTTTCTGTTTCCTCTGGAGTCATCACTGTTGCACAACACACACCTCTCACACCATCATCCCACCCTTCAAGAAGATTTGTATGAATATTCCAACAATAGGAGAGAAAGAGGTCAGACAAGAATAAATAAAGAATTACCATTGACTCTTGTAGCTATCACCATCTTTCTGGGCTTTACTTAGGCTACAGTTTTGATGATGGCCTCTTATTGGGTTTTTTCTTTGCGGTAACACTATTTTAAGTATCTTATTATGAATTCATTTAGTATCGATTGCAGTGGCTCTGATCATAAAGAATTCATTAGGCATGCCATGAATGTCATGTGCATTCATATTAAAAACTTGCTTTCATTCAAGATTAATATGTGAAATTTTGTTTTTGTTATTTCACCATCTTTATACACCTCATAGTTTGGAAGCCCAGTCTTGGTACTTTTACCAGACCTTCTCCATTTTTACACCTTTTTAAAGAGGAACTAGAAGCCTTTTTCATTTCTTTAAGATTTTGGGATTATGGTTTAAAAAGAACCTCCCCAGAGTGCCTAATGATTCCAGGTGTCATGTGTTTATTGAACTACCTAGACTAAGCAAGTTTCCACACCCATTTGATGATACTGCAACAAGGCAAGGGAATTTAAAGCTTGCATTTCTCCCTGGCCCAACAGAAAGTCTTGTGCCTTGATTGAGAGCTGGCAAACACAGAAGGGGATTACCTGCGACTTCAAACTCTCTGTAGATATGTCAAAATATGCTCTGAGCAAATTGAGCCCTGACTAAAAGCAGGTATGTGCTTTGGATGCTATGTCTCATTGCATCTGTTACAGGCAATGTGTCAGCCACGTCTCCATCCGGCTGCTCCTGACTGTGATGCAACATGACACAGTTTGATAACAAAAGGATGTAATACACCATAATGACTCCAGGCAGGCAATTGTAATGTGATGGGATGTGCTGCCATGTAGTAGCAGGTGACATACCTCTTCAATCAGTCATGGACTAACCGGCAAAGCCTCCAGTTTAGGTTCATTTTGGAAAAAATCCTAAAGTCTGGATGATTATTTTCATCCAAACGTTTCAATATTGCTTCCTGCTGCACTCACCCTGGCTTCCCTTTGCTGGGGCTGATTTTCCAAGTAGCAGCTGAAGTTATACCAAAAAAAAAAAAACAACCCAAAACCCAATCAATGCCTGGTACCCAGGCTAGGCACAAGCAGAGATTCTTTGCTAGGGACTATGCATGCATTCACCCTTAAAAATTAACAAAGAGAATGCTGCGAAGGTAAGAGGCAATTCTTTATTTGTGCCATGGAAAGCAATAATGGAGATTTACAGTTCTTCAATAGAGCAAAGGATTTCCCAGAATGCTGGCTAACAGAACCTCTCTGTACTGTATTGATGTGCCAGCTCACTGAAAACACCCGTTTATTAATAAATAGCTTGACCGAAGAGTCAGAGGTAGAGGGAGCCTGCAGAAAGACACTGTCTCTACAAAAACCAGGGAAGTGTAGGGGGATAAAAAGAAAAAGCACGCTTATTGTGTGGAACTGAAGAAATACGATCGGGAGATTAACTTTAGGAATGGGCAGAGAAACTGAAGCGCCTGGGGGAAGCGCGGAAGAGCACAGGGAGATCTATGGGAGGTCTGCGCCTGCTAAACGTTTCCCCTCCTGTTTCTGATTTGCGTAGCTTGAACCATCCCACCATTTAATTAATTTCTTTTGTAAAGAATGTCACACATGTAGGCATCTACTCCTAAAAAGCCCCAAAACATGTAGGACGCCAGAGCCAGGTTGCGTTGCAAGCAGCGCTGGCAGAAAGTGAACTCAGGGTCACTGGGAGGGGTGAGCTTCACTTTGTGAAGCTCTGCTGCTCCCGTGTCCCCAAAGCATCCTCTGAGCACCACACCTCACATCCAGACACACACTGGAGAGGCTTCTCTTGTACAGAAATCAGCAGATTTGGGGGTAAGCCACCCTCCTTGCTGCCTGCTACCTTTTTGCCAATGGACTTTCATTTGCTTCTGTCTCAGCTGCTGGTACTTAGCTCCCATTGCTCAGTGGGACTCTGAGCTAAGTGAGAGGAATATCAGGGGAAAACATCCCTCGCATCTTCCCTTTCAACATCAGGCAGTGTGGGGAGGGCTATCAATGTGTAGCAGATGTGCTGAGACCACAGTGATCTCTTCCTCATGATTACAGTTGGTTATACCTGGGGATGCTCAATTTAATTCAGGCACAAATGTGCAAAGAGAGTGGTGCTAAAGTAGAATAAGTGGTACTAAAGGCTTTGTTCTGTGCTTAGTAATGCAGTGCTTTATTTCAGTAGACCTGGCTCACACATAAAGAAAAGAGGCACAGTTTGATACATGCCTTCTCAGATGAGTGCTGCTAAGTAAGTGTGTTTGTTCTCAGTGTCGTTGTCATAAATATCATGAAATTTCTTATTTGAAGTTGGGAACTAATGATTCTCTCTCCTTAATGTGCCACAGTGACTCTGCACCCTATTGTTTTCCACCATTTGAGAATGCCCAAGGATGTCATTATAACTTCATGTATCAATATTAAACCTTCACAAATAGCAGACTAAATGAGCAGTTATCTTTGTTTCTGAAAATAGTGTACTTTTTTTATTTTTTTTTAAAACTTCATTTATCAGTAACTAGGTGTAGTCAATTGCTCTCCAGTATTGATCACAATATCTATAGCAGTCACAGAGTACCTTTGCTCAAGGTCACTGTAAGGTCGAGTTATGATCAATATGAATTGACTGTCTGCAAATAAATTTAAGTAGCTGACATAACTGAAAGGAGTAACTATTTAAAGTTAAGGTGGACCATGGGTACCTGGTTTAGAAAGGCTCAGAGACCATATGAATATGGCTGTGGCACAAGTCGTCCGAGCATGCACCACCAGTTCAACTGATTTTCTTGCAATTAGAAGTGCATAATTATGGATCTAATCCTGAATATGCTTATCCTTGGGAATAAAAAAGAAAAATCACAGTCTTCATTCTTAGCCTGCAATGAACTGCCTCACTTGGGATCACACTCACTGCCTTGGAAGTAAATAAGTTAATACTAACACAATATGTGCAGGGTCTCTTACTGCTTCGCTCCATTTCCCACAGGCTTTTTGTATCCTGTCTGTGGAGAATCCAAAGGGCAAACTTTTCCAACATCAATATCTACACCTTGTCCTTCAATACGTATTTAGACATCCATGTCTGTGGACAACCATATTAAAATACTTTACATTGAAACCAACAATCTAAAATTTTTTTTTTTTTTTTTTTTGGTTAATCAGTAGATTTTCATGGTCCTTGTTGGTGTTTTGAAGATCTACCTGAGGATTTAGAACCTCTCAGACAAAAAAAAATCAAATCACACCAACAAAAAGCGCAAAAAACTCACTGAGTAGAATGAGTGTATTAAACCCCAGTGGGCTCACACAACATTATCCAAGGGAGACAGGTCCCAGGTGAGGCAGGTTCTGAGAGAAGACCTGTGATCAGGTCGCTGGCCACTGGATGTCACTGCTGCCTACCCAAAGGTAGCCCACAAAACACTTTTGTGACTGCAAAAATTGTGGCTGCAGGAAGCAGTTTTGCTGGAACCATTCCACGTAGTTAGGCAATTTCTAATTTCAGAAAAATAGGCTCATAAAGCTCAAGAAGGCAATACCCAACTTCAAGAGTAATTAGTTTCATTTGTTTGCTTCAGCTCGAGCTGAATGAGAAACACTAATAAAGAGTAAGCTTGGGGGTCGCGAGCAGTTACAGAAAGTTGCAACCATTGTGTTTTTACAAAGGATATCTTCAACAGAGGTACTGCTTCCCAATCTCCTTCAAAAGAACAAAACCAAACTTCATCTTGGAAGAGTTTCCTATTCCTATCAGCTGGAAGAGCATATTAGTTTAGTTCGCCTGAAGGAGACACCACCACTGCTCCTGAGCATTGCAACCAACTACTCACCATGAGCCCCACCGAGTCAAAAATAATCTGCCCAACACCAAGGAAAGGTCTGGCTCACATCTGAAAAAAAACTGAACTGAAATTATTTTCTATATTTAGACTGAAGAGTCGACATTATTATTGTTGTTATTAATTGAAGCCATTCATCTGGGTTCGTCACATTAGTGGAGCGGCTCTACGGGTGGGATTTATGTGACCAAATGCAGATGTCTATCCTGCAGACATCTGAGCTGGGCTCTTCTCACAGTCAGGCTAGAAAAGGAGATGCCATTAATGTGGGATTAACCTCATCCTAAACTAGATATAAAGCCAGGCCAGATGAAATGCATTTTGAAGGATCTATTTCTCCCTGTTGGTTTAAAGGAAGGCCAAACGAGCTCTGATGTAGACTTCTGGAGCCAGGTGAACTCATTCTCTGACTGAGCTAAAAGAAAGCAGCTAAGGAAGAGAAGGATAGGGTATTCCAGGTGTCTGGAGAAGGAGGGTCTGTGCTAATTCATGCCTCCAGAAGGATGCCTTCAGTCTTCCCATGGAATACTCTGGAAGAGGGAACTCAGACCACAGGGATATCAATAGTGTAAGGCTTCCCAGGAGAGCTGGGCCCTCAGAGACTGCTCCTGCTAGAGGTCTAACTCAGCTCTAGGCCCAGCAGTGTGCTTCCAACCCTCCTTGCTGGGTTGCTTTTCTCAGAGCTGTTCATGCTGAACCAGACCACCAAGGGGTTGGACACGGACCAGACCTCATGCAGGAGAGAGCATGGGAATGCACAGCCAAAGCAGGCAGGGCAGCAGGACCAGCTTTTCCTGGCAGTTGTGAGCCACCAGACCAGATCAGCCATCACACAAGACTGGGGGGATGCAGAGCAGGCATCATGCTGGGGGGAGAGACCACCCAAGCTGGGCAGGATCTCTCTTAGGATTCCCAGTACGCCAATACTTCACCGAATCCCACTCCGAGATGTATCAAAAATATGAGTCTCAGCTGCACTTCAGGCTTCAGTGACACCTCAAGCTGGATTTGATGGTTGATGAAAGTGATGCTGTGCTAGAAGTCACACAAGATAACCTAAATCTTCCCCTATCCTTGCAAAAACTGTTTTCCTGCACAGAGGGCAATTGTGTGTGCACATCCCTATACAATTCCCATACAGTGTCTCCTTACTTTATCCATTTCCCCATTTAGACCCCATATAAACAGGAGCATTTCCAGCCTGTCTTGAGATACACATTAAATGATGCTCAGTGAGCACCCAGAAGAAATTCATCTGTTTTGGGAGCCAACCAGACATTATCAGCCAGTTTTCAAAGCATCAAACCATGTGCTCCACCTCAAATGCCATAACCACAGGAATTACATGGAGAACACACCTTTGGCCTCAGCTCTCTACAGAGAGCAACAAAAGCATCTGAAATAAACTCCACAAAGGAAGTATAGGTGCAAGATCTCTGTCCAGTCACTTTGTAAAGCATTGCCAACCAGGCCTTCTGGGAAAAGCCATCTTTAACTGAGATATTAGAGGGCTTTCCTAATAAAAAGATACATCACCCATTAGCTCATATATATAACCCAAATGACATCCTCACAAGTGCAGCAGTCTTGGGGCCCAAACCATTCAAGAAACAATTACAAAATCAATAACACATGCTGTGGTGATTACATTTGATTAGAGACAGCGTGGAAAAAACTAAGAGCAATATTCACCCACACCCCATCCTTAAAACAATAATTCTTTATTGTGATGGTTCTGGTATATAAGAAAGTTTCCTCTTTATAGAGATAGAAGGAGATCAGGCTGCTGTATTACTAGCAATGCACACAAATCAAGACTTTTGAGCACTAAATTTAGGGAAAGAGTGAAGCTGTAGCCATATAAAATGAGGCCTCCTTCACTGCTGGGCCAAAAGCCCACATCCCTTGGCATTTTGGATGCAGAAACACACGTTATGGTTTGGGCCCATCCCTCAACACCAACTTATCTGTTTATATTATGTACACCCACCAAAAAACATTAGATTTTAAATCATCTATTGATGATTGACTGCTTTTGCAAATATTCTTACTGCAAGTTGACAAATGGCTTAATATAATAAATGTAACTCAACAGGCTATAGTTTACTCCAAGGAAAAATTATAATAAAGTTACCAGTATGTTTGGGATTTGACAGGACCTACACAGGCCAAGCTAGGAAGCCAATACAGTAAAGCAAGGAAATGGGAGACAGAGAAGTGGAAGGGATCCGAGTGGAAATCTGCTGGCAAGGCCTCCCACGCCAGAATCTGCTCCAAACCAGCACAGCCCCACGTGTGGTCCCCTCATCAGCACTCCTGACATCTTGCAGCATGAAACACCCTTTCACTTGCTCTTTTGGGGGCCTACATGCTCATTCCCACGTACAGCTGGACTTTTTGGTCCTGAAGAGCAAGCCAAGTTCCCATCTCCTGCCATTTCTCATGGATGTGCAGTATGTGTAATTGACATCATGCTCAAAAACTCCATCTGACTGAAACATCGCAAGATAGGGCTTTCTGAACTAGGAAAAAACAAATAAAACCCACTCAATATGAATATAAAACCCACTCAAAAGCAATATATTACAGCTCAAGGTAACAGAGGCACCACGGGAGGCTGAGAAAAGAGCCAAGTGCTGCACTGCATGGAAAGGGCTGGTCGGCTCCAGAAGGTCCTGACCCCAAGTCTGAGCCAGGAGGCTCCTGGTATGACCCACAGGGACAGTGCAGCCATGGTACGTGGGAGAGAAACTGAATACAAGGGTTGGCTTTCTCAGCCTAAAGCCTTAGCAGGTAAACTGTGCTGCCTCTCTAAAATGTATCTTTGAAAGACAAAAATTAGGCAGCTTGTTATGCAGTCGCAATTTGAGCAAACCCCTCATGCTCAAATATTTAAAAGAGTCCTTTTGTTTATTTTTCCTCCCTCCAGTGGGCTGTTTGCTTGAGTCAAGACTGCCAGATTTGGTCCCATGGAACATGATCTAAATAAACCGCAGGAAGTGAACGGGAAAGAAATCTTGTATTGTTCCCTCATTGCTTGAATTGCCTGAACTGCATTCAGGTAGCCTGACCTCTGCAAACATCTGCTAACGTGCACAGGGCTCGCCTCCCTCCAGTTTGCAAAACGCAAACCCGATATTAAAAACATAAATATTTCCCCCCTTCTGCAAGTAAGTTTCCACCTTAAATTAATTAAATTGTGTTGCTGCAGTAGCTAAGGTGGTCAATGCAATTAAATCCAAAACCTGAATGTATTGAACTTTCTGCAATTATACATGGGTCATCTCTGGACAATATGTTGGCCATCTGGTAGCATCTGTGCTGTTCCCACTAATAGAGTTCCTGCTGTGGCTCCAGGCCATGACAGGCAGCACTAAGCAGGTCACATGTTGTGTCTTTCAGCCATATTTAGGTCACAGTTTTGGGGGATGCAGGAATAATCTCATTGCACAAAGGCAATGAAAATGAATAACCCCTCTCAGGTATTTTGAGCATTACAAAAAGTTAAAGGAATAGTTTTCAGGATTTTATCTGCTCCTTAGCCCCAGGATTAAGAGCAAATAAGTCAAGACAACTATTGCATTTAAAACTGCAAAGCTAACCCAGATATCTCTTCTCTCATCTCTTTAATAAGGTTCTCACAAACATAGGAACAGTTTGTTGGCCT
Organism: Chaetops frenatus; assembly: GCA_013400775.1. Classification (NCBI taxonomy): domain Eukaryota; kingdom Metazoa; phylum Chordata; class Aves; order Passeriformes; family Picathartidae; genus Chaetops; species Chaetops frenatus. The sequence continues at coordinate 2,145,719 of VZTR01003745.1, forward strand.
GCAAGATTATGGTACTGAAAATATAATCTCTTTTTTTTTTTCTTTTTTAGTTGTTGGGGTTTTTTTTGAGAAATATTTAGCGATTCCTTTTTGTCTTCTTTTTTGGTCACAAATAGATGTCCCTGAATAATCCTGCTTAATGCCTGCTGCACAAAAATGGCCCCCCAAATTCTGGGTAGGCCCAAGGGGGAGAGAGCAAGGAAGGGAGAAACGTCAATAATTTTGCAATAGATCGTTAAAACTGAACGGCTTTCATGCCATGTTTTGTTTGCTAGAAGCCATTTTAGGAGGCAGAGTAATAAAGAATTAGTCTGGTTGTCTGAAAGAGCATCGGTTTTCAAACTAGGAAAAAGGCTTCCAACAATTCCTGTATCACACCTGCGAACTTTAATTGCTTTAAGAGATGTACATGCAGTTGTATGCACCAAAGATAGTGTTTTAAAATAATGTACTGCTGATGTATCTGCTGCAAAATTAATTTAATATAGATTTAAAAACAATGTGCTCTATCTCTTGACCAACATAAGCAATTTCAGTTTGACATCAATTAGTGAGTAGCTTTTACTCTTATAGACATATTTATAATGGAAAGGAGTGCATTTAGGCTTTAAGGTCCTGCCAACTAATCAATTTGATGAACTAATTGATAATAAATGTTAATTGACAACTAACAGCAGTCAATTAATTGCATTTCAAATGCAGCTCCAGGAAGCTGAGTTGAACATTATTCTACCTCAAGCTACTCAAATAATAGCTCAGCAATGACTTTGCAACAGGCTTCAAAGGTCAACGTGGGCTACTTTCCTATTTGTCATAAGATCTGGGAACATGTGTTCATAAAAAGCAGTGACCTGTGCACATGCCTGGTTTGCACTGTAATTCCAGTATGATGGCTGCTCACAACACTTATCAACACCCCATTCATAAAGCAGTGCTGTGCTGCAGCTGCATCAGCACTTTCTCCATAAAAATCTGGGTTCAGACCTAAATTTCTCCTGGGGTGACACATAGGACTCAGGTCTTCCAGTCAGAAGGGACATTTTTTTCGGTTAAAGCTGATACTAATCAAGGGGTTTTGTGTGTAGAGTGAAGAAGAGGAGTTCCTTTATCTTGTCTGGGTTTCATTTCCTTGAAATATTCCCTGTTCTTAAAATATTTTCCTGAAAAATTCCCTATTCTTTTGAACTTAGCTCTTTAAATTTTGACTTCTTAGCAGCAATAAAAATAAAGGACAGAGCATAAATTAGATAACAGTGTGCACAGGTGGGATGATTTCTGGTATTTTCAACCTAAACACATTTTAAGAAACTGACAACTGATGTGGGAAAGTGACCAATTTAGTGGTCTCCTTTCATATTTTACCTAGATTTTGAATGCTCCTAGACGGACAAGCCAAGCATATACATGCAGTGAAAAATCAGTGCAGGGTTTGACACAACATAGACATTGCAATTATTTAATATTTGCCTACACTTGCTTTGCAGCTTTGCCTGATTTGCACCTTGCCTCTCCCCACCTGCACAGCTGTGCAACACATCTCAGACCCTTTAATTTCCTTTGCCACGTCTCCTTTAAAACATCATCTGCTCCCTCACCTTGAACTGCCACGGCTCGGGCAGTGTTTCAGAAACCCATCTCTCTTCACATAATACTTTAACCACTTTATTACAAGTTTCCCCCTGTACAAAAGCAGGCTACTGGAAGAGATAGCACCCGTCAGGCTCACAGAGCCCCTAACCTCTGTCTACACCCCTGGACTTTGCCAATCAGCTTTTCAACCCCAGCCACGGTGCCTCCCTAGTTGAGGGATAAGTAGTTACATCTAAATTGCCTAGAGCCCTTTCAAAACTCAGTCGGAGGAAAAAAAAAAAAATCAGCAAGATTCATGCATTTTTCCAGGCTAGACCCCTGAATGTTACAATACCCCTTATCTCTCCCGAATTATAGTCTGCTGGCTCTGCTCAGGATCAGCTGCATCTCGTCTCTAATCCAGCAGTGAGATGAGACCAAGAGGGGCAGGGGGGAACCGGCGGCTTCGGTGACAGTCGGGCTCTTACAACTCCCAGCTCCACTTGATGAGTTGCAGGTATTACTCAACTGATTAGTATCTAAGAGAAATAAATATCTAGGTGAAGAGCAGCTGGCCTTAGCTCACAGTTAGATAAGAAAGAAATGGCAAGAAGGGGAAAACTGGCAGGAGCAATAATTTCATTTTTACTGAGTACTGCTCGTTCAAGGGTGCACAGGAAGGTGCATGTTCTTGCATCCAAGCTGGTTTATGGACTAGAGCTGGCAAAATTAGCCAGATATAGTGCAGGTTTCAGTCCTCAGGGCAGATTGAACTTCTTATTCCTGCACTTGATGCATGTGTCAAAATTTCTCCTTTCTTCCATTGAAAGGTTACCACAATAACAATACTGTGGGATATAAACACAGGGAAGCTCCTGGCAGCCCTTCTCCACCAGCAGGGCATCACAAACACCTTACTGATAACCTGCCCTGTGCTCTGCACACCCACCCCAGCCCAGCCCTGCACTCGGGTGCCAGATCCAGCTCCATGAGCAGCTGCCCCCAGGCAGGTCAACAGCAGAGTCTGCTCCTGAGAGGTGAGGACACCTTGGTGGAAAACCTCCAGCTGTGGAGATCTGCCTCTATAACAAGTTTCCCCAATTTTAAGAAAGATTTCCGTGTTCAGATTTATCTTTCCTGAAAACAGAAAAAAATCAAATTGTTTCTTCAAGCTGGAAGATCATACCTTTAAAAAAAAAAAAAAAAATCCATATCTGCACAAGAGGCAGTGGAAGAAAGTTTAATTCTTTCTGTGGAGCTCTAACTTTTCCTAAATAATTCCACAACCCTTCACACTCCAGCAGTGAGCACAGCAGAAACAGAAGCCCTATACCAGTGCTACCTTCATTCCAAACTGTGACCTGCCAGTAATTTTCCTTCACTAAAATTTCCCTCCTGTCATGACAGATAAAGTGGCAGGGTCTACCATCCCTAATCGCTGGCCCCAGCTCCTGCTGAATTCCAATACCATGCACAGTTTAGTTATGGACTTTAGGCTGCAATTCATAGCTAAACCATGGAGGAGATTTAATTCAATAGTGGCTGGGGTCACAGGAAGAGGGTGCCAAGAGTAGCAGACCCTGTAGTAAGATATCCTGAGAAAGACAGTCACTGGAGGCAGAGAATGTGCTGGATGGTTTTGTGGAAGCTTACAGGAAGCGCAGGAGGACAATAATCAAAGCCCTCCAGGAAAGTTAATGCTTTAGAGAGGAAAACAGTGAAGGCTGCAGGGAGGTGTTCTCTTGGTTTGAAATGGGTGATCTTAGATTTCAACCTCCCCACCTGAAAGCCAAAAATGGATAGAACTGGCTTATGCTGACAACATGGGTGTAAAACTGCATTAAATGACACTGAATCCCTTTGCCTCCAAATTTATTAGCTCTTTCTAGAACTTAATAAAAGGAAGCAGCTTCATAAAAGGTTGCACGATATTTCTATGATGTATGTACTGGGAGATGCTAAACAAACCAAGTCCAGTTGATACAGGGGATTGTTTAGAAGAGCAGAAAACTGTGTTGGTGGAAAATTCAGGATGAAAACATAATCCAGTGAAGTGCCCTTCAACACCTTTTTCACAGTGATTTGCCTGACTTTACAAGGACAGCAAGGAGGGCTGGGAGGGACTGGCTTCCAGGCTGAAGGGTGTTTCTGCACAAAAGCAGATACTTGAGGGTGGTTCAGGAATGAAACTACCACGGCTTGCAGGTACTTGCAGTATGTGCTCATTGCTTTGCACAGAAAGGTTTTCAATGGAGCTTTTTAAGCGTTTACTGTAATGTCGGAAGTCATTTATTTTATACCATGACACAGACCCTGCATTAAAGCTATCACTGCCAGGAGTCCCTGCGAATGTAACTATTTTTATGGACCAAATGTTGTGGGTCAATGTTTTAACACAGGCTTGTTGTACAGTATATTGCTCAGTAAAGTGTCCCTCCACTGCAGGCGTTTAATAGTCTGTCTGTTGTGGAGCCCATTACCACAATCCTGCACTCTTTCTCGGGTTTATTAAAGCCCAGAGAATCAGAGATGCCCCTGGGTGGCACAGGGCTCAGAGACTTTTCTGAAGTGCCCTGCAAATCCTCCAGGTTTAGGGCAAAGGGTCCCAGCCCACAGCCTTCACCACACCAGGCAGCTGCTATAGCACAGGACCCCCTCTCAGGGCAAAACAGCAAAAACTTCCACGATTGATTTTTTTTTTTTATTTTATTTTTTTTTATTTTTTTTTTTTACATAACGCTGGGGCCACTGTCCTAGATTTCCCTGGCAAGCAGTCAAAAAAAGGTTCTTTCCCCGTGCCGGGTACAGCCTCCCACCCCAGCGCTGGGACGATGCTACACGAGGGGTCCTGTCCCCATCCCGGCTCTTCCAGCCAGGCTTCATTTTTGGCGAGCTGCCAGAGGAGGGTGCTCTGTTGTTAGATGAAGACCCTCCAAATTGGAGAGGCAGGCAGAGAACAGAGGAGCAGGAATCCTCTCTACCTTACATCTCCCTTCAGGAAAGAGACACTCTGGTGCCTGCTTTTTTTCCTTTCCTCCCCCTCCTTTTTTTGTCTCATTCTGTCACTCTCTGGTTCTTTTACAATAGCAACAACAATGATCTTGTCTAAATGATTTCACAGGCTATTATTCAGGCACTCAACTTTTAACATTTCAATTTTGTCATTTTGTTGCTACACAAAAGGTGCACTTCTCCAGTATAATGTTCTGAGAATTATGTCAATGAGCAGTAATGGCTTTTAACATTAACTTGATCATTAACAACTACATTATCTGTGGCATAATCAGCACCTCAGTCTATTGTGTCATATTACTGTACAGATTTTGGAAATGAAGGCCCAGTCTAAGCAAAAGTTGCCTGCATTAAACTGTGATTTTTTCTTTTAACTGAAATGCTTTTAAAACACTTAATAATTTTTTGTGAATACTTTAAAATTTGGTTTATGTCAGTTTGTTTTACCTCTGGAAATGGGCGATAATTTTTTTTTAATTGTTTTAAGAGCATCCAGGTTGGGATTTTAAGTAGGTCAACTAGGCAAGTTTATCTAAACCAGCACAAGCTGCAGACCAATTCCAGAAAGAGTATCTGCTTTGAAAGTTGCTCATATCCAAAGCCGGCTCCATTTTTACATCAGTTTTACTCAATCTGTTCCATAAATTTACCAACAGAAGCTCTGCAGATGTTAAAGATTTTATATTGCTAGACAGAGGGTTGCCAATTTTAATTTGCCCTTGCCAAGGAGTCAAAGGTAACTCGAGAGTTTCTAGCTCATTTTCCATGTTGCCTAAATAAAATTGCCCTTTGATTCACCTCCACACATCCTTCTTGCTTGTAACAAATCCCACAGCTGATGGTCTTTTGTTCTTATGTTCATATTCTTGGGCACAACCTTTCCTGGGAGAAAAGGATCAGCATCCCTAATTCCTCCTAAGGACCAGTGGTTTAACTATTGGGAAGGCCTTTATCACTCCAGATGGAATAAATCTATAGATTTTAATTGAGCTATGCTGATTTACTCCAACCAAGCACCTGCCCATCTCCCTGCACCTCTCCAGTCTCCCATTAGGATCTCAAACACGATGGTTGTGACCTCTCATAAATCAGGATCTGGAGTGACAACCCCCCACATCTGACACTTACATTCCCCACTTCTCCCCAGATGGGAAAACAGCAAACCTTGGGTAGGGAAGCAACCATCAAAAGGTCACAGGAGAGGCAGGGGGCAGTCCAGAATCCAAAGTGAGTGAGTTCTCCTGGCTCTCACACGAGCACTGCATCCAATGGCCCGTGTGTCAAAGGTGTCTGTCCACGTGTTAAGGATGAAATACCACGGACTCGCTGGCCATTGTGTGCTCTGCTGCTTACACACCTCATCAGCTTTTATGGCCCTGCTGGTCAGTGCTACACCACCCAGAGGTTTCACCAATGCTCCAGTGTCTAGGGGATGTTTCCATGCTATCCAGGTTTACCAAAGGCAAATAAAAGGGAAGACGAACAGGAAAAATGTCCTAAAACTTGATGGAAGCTTCTAGAGCATCAATAGCCGTGGAGCCTATATGGAGTCACACACTAAGGGATACTTTTTTAGGATGAGCAGGTGTTCCCACATGGAAAAGGGCACCTTGAAGTGAGAACAACCATGCAGAGAGCACCTGGATTGGGCAGACAGTGGTTTAGTGCCCCCCATGCAGTAAAAAAGCCCAAAGTAGCTCCACTCTGCTCTGACAGCAGAGGACCCTTTATCTGCCATTTCCCACTTGGCATGTCCTGATGCACCCTGACTGCACTGAACAAGGGGAACATCAGGTCCCAGCCACTCCCAAAGATGGGGAAACCTGGATCTTTGAAGAGGATGGGTGTTTTGTGGCTGCAGCATACCAGTCTAATGCAGCCAGGAGCTGAATAGCAATGAAAATAATCATTTAGCTCTATGTGTAAATAATTTCATTCTAGTAACAGTTACAATCGTAACAATAATGAAAACAATCACAGAGACTCAGAGAAGCATTAGAAAGATGCCACATTTAATTTACTGAGTTAGTTAAGCTAAGTCTTACATGAAAGAAATATTTTTAATATAGTAATTAGATATTTGTTGGGAAATTCTTGCCTTATTCTTCAACCAGTTTTGCACTGTGGTTATTTTTAGATGTTATTGTGGTTTTTAGTGTTCATAATACCTCTGGCTATGGGCTCAGAGATGTGCTTGGACTGCTTGAGTGCTACAGAACCAGCAGCAATGCTACTGCTCACCAGAGGGAGAGAGGGATATGGACACACTGCTTTATCCCCAGGGAGCAACAAGGAATTCGGGTCTTGGGCTGAAAAAGTCTTCTTTAGAAACAGAAACTTCTGGGCATCTAGCAAGTGTGATCCAAGCAGAGCTCCTTGTGGTTTAGGACAATTTAAATGAAAAATTTAAACAAGATAAAATATTTTTTTGGAACTTTATGCACAGGCATGAGTAGGCATGAAGTCAGCTTTAAAGAAGATGGAGGCACATGGGTGCCTGCACAGCTTTTCAGCTTGGAATGTCACAGTTTTGCCACTGGGCTGTGGTTGTACGTCTCCACTCAGGAGAAGGTTCAGGTGTATTAACATTCAAGCTCATGTGTCTGAGGTATTTCACCCTTAAAAGTGCATTTACTCCAGAAATAAAAGCTTTGTTTTGCACACTCACAATGTCATCTCTTTGTTGATAAGGTTTTTTTCAGTAATTCCATTATCACAAATCACAGGACTGTCAAATACCCCAGGACTAGGAGATCACAGCTCAACAAGCAGCAGATGCCCATTTGGGGGTTTTAAATAACATTCATCCATTTTACAAATCCTAAAACACAAACTACCTACAACTTATCCACTACAAATCCCAACAAAAAGCCTGTAAAATCCACCACCCTAACTTACTCTGTTCTTCAACTAATTTTAGTTCAGGAACTATCTCAAGAAATAAGAAAGAAAACCTAAGAGGTTTCACACAATCTGTTTGTGTTTAAGGACAGAAGTTTAAGCTGGAATACAACATAATTATGATGTCATTGAACACAGCAAAAGCTGCAGGGACACACCGTGTTTTCATCATAGCACTACCACTGCAGGCACATTTGAAACACCATAGCATCTTCCAACTATAATTATAACTGCTGTTGTTTCTGTGGTTTCAAAGATAATGGAACTTGTTCATAACATTTACATGATGCCAATGTGCTGCATGCAAAATACAGACTCAGTCTCACAAGCAAAATATTCCCACCAAGATACCTGCAGACCAGCAGGCTATGATTTAATATTATTGTGAGCAGGAAATAAAAATGCAGTACTAGACATTCAATGCCCAAATCCTTCCACCTAATCAGATAAATCAAGTTGGACTTGCCGTGTTAACTGAGGGACAGATTCAACTGTTGAGAAACAGCCAATTCAAAGGCCACTGTGGCTTGCATGGTCTCATCAGCATTCCCACACGGAGACCCAGCAGCAAAGATGAAAAAAACTCCAACAGCAAAGACAACTGAAAATGGGGGGAGAATAGAACCATTTACCAATGCCCACGCTCCCCGCTCTCCTCCCAGCCCATCTGAGGTGTTAGTGGTGTGGTGCCTCCCCACCCCACCACAGGGAGCTCACAGCTGTGCCTCCCCCCAGGTGGTGCAGATGAGGTTTCCGGGAGGTCCTTCCAGTCAGGAATCACCCACAGCTGTTGTGTAGAAAAGGAGAGAGTGGATCTCACACTGTTAATGGAAAAGTTCGCTCATCTTCACCACCTTGTTGTTCAGCTTCACCCACAGAGGTGCAAAGAGAGGCAGATGTGGCATTTGGCAAGCTGTCAAGACACATCTTCCTTTTTACAAGTAAGGTGCACTTCCCTGGCTGCTCTGAGCCCAGTCCTTCTGTCTGTAACAGCTCTGCTGTCAGCACTGAGGATGCCCTTTTCAAACACGGGCAAGGAGGAGTTGGGTGATACTGGGGGAAAACAGCCATTTTCTCCAAGAGCAACCCAAAATGGAGACCTGCATGTTCCACCTTACTCTACTGTTGAGAGCTGCCCTCAGTCCTTGCAGACAATTTCTCATGGAGGTGTTCTTTCACCAGACACCAGACAGGCCAAATTTACCTCCTTGGACTTACCAGCCATGGGTGCAGCCATCCTGCCACACGGAGGGTCTCATGCTGCACCCGTAAAATGACACGGGGTCCAAATGCCACCACCCTGACATCAATCATAGGCACAACACATAAACTTTCAGTTTTACCAGCAGTGTCATTTTTATTGTTTCATCCATCACACTCCACTCTTCACTCCGCAGGCAGTCTCTCCTTCTAAGTATTTCTTGGAGTTGTGGAGCCCGAGGACAGAATTGAAGCTTTGGAAGTATCATAAAGGTTATTCCCGTTGACACCCACCACAATCTTATTGTCTCTCTAGCTAAATAGTGAGGGTCACTTGAAAAGTTAATGGTGATGCTGCTACCAAGAGTCTTGTGATGCCTGCACTTCCTGTCAGAAAAGCACTCAAAGTGAATCTGAAATCAAAGTAGACAAAGCTAAAGTTCTGCTTATGAATGTCCCACCCAGTCATGGCAGTGTAGTCTCCTTTGATTTTAAATTCACTTTGAAACTCTCCAAACAGGAGGCGCAGCTCAACCTTGGAAGCAGAAGATGCAAAGTGGGAATGCCACCCGTTTACTTCTCACGTGGCTAGTGCTAACAGGTGGAGGATGCTTAACTAAAAACCATAATAAGCCCCCAATGCCAATTCTAAAAGGGAATTATCTACCCACATTACCCTTTGGTGCTTGTGCTTCCCAGCATGGGCGTACAGGGCTTTTTATTACTCCAGAAACCACCGAGTGCAAACGGAGCAGCTCGTTCCAGCTGAACCGAGACTTTCTGCATGAGCTGACATTTTGGAAAGTAGTTTCCTTCTTGGAGCTGAGATGGGATTTTTCTGGCTTAAGCAAAGTGGGAAATTGTCCACAGTCCTTAACTTCCACTCCTAGCATATTTTCACTAAGTAATTTGCAAGCAAAACAGTCCAGAAAATGCTCGGTCAGAGCAACAAGTTTTTATAGCCACTTTATTTGAAAGAGCAGAATATTTTTAGTAATGTAGTTGGAATGACAGCTCCCTAATTTTTCAATACACCATTTGCTGCTTTTGCACACATTTATACCCTTGGATCTAGAGATGAAATTGAGTAGCAACTGCATCATGAGTGGTTTGAATCCACAGTGAGGATGCAGGAACAACCTTCCTCTCTCCAGAGTACGGGGGACCCAATAGACCCACTGGAATGATAAGAGAGGACATTTTTCATGGGGACTGAAGCACCTAGAGCAAGCCAACTCCTGCCTTCAGAGTGCTCCTTCTTTCCTGATGACACTTAGCTGGGAGCTGGGAAGGGCAAAGCTGGCAGACTGGAAGATTGCCTAATGTGCTGTGACTGACATGTAATCGAATATTCAACCACTGGTCCTCATGTCGGTGGTAAAGTGAGTATGACACCCTTCAGCTTAGTTGTGATCACGCCTCGTTCTTCTGCAAACAGTTTCATAAAGGTGCAGCCTGGCTCCTTGATGAGGCGGATGTGTGAGATGGGAGAGCAGTCACGGAGGTCACCTGCTGCTGGGAATGTGCCGGGGACCTGACAGGGACTGACCTTTAAATGCCAACAGCGTCCCCCCTGCCACCGGCGCCTCGCGCCGAGGTGGGACCGCCACACGCTTCGCCTTCGCAGCCACCATCACACTCAATGACCTGGACGAGCCACCTGTTCAACATCAGAGGGGTCTTTATCTCTCAGAGCCTTTTCGGATCTGTGAGTGCCGAGAGAAAAAAAAAAAAAAAAAAAAAAGAACATTTGGGGGTGAGAAACCCCAAGGGAAGGAACTCAGATGTTCGGGTCAGGCCTTAGAAAAGGTATCAATTCTTCTTTCCACTTAGCACAGCCTGCTGCCTGCCTGAGCTCTTTGTCTCTGCCCTCTTCCCAGTACAGAAAGCATTTCCCTTTTAAATGACATCTGAGCGCTGACATGCTGGAGGCACCCATCCTGCATCATCTCTGGCAGATGGTGCAGCTGGCCACGATTTTCGGGATTGCTTAAATAAAACCACAGTGCCATATCAAGAAATGTAGAGAAAACGCTCAACAGTGCTTAAGATGTTTAAACATCACAAACTGTCTAAGACTTCAGCTCGCTCTACTGCGCATTTTTGGTGATGCAACTGTTCTTATTGATGGTACCAGTGAAATCTCCATCATGACTCACTTCATTTTCTTTCTGGGAGGCAGAGGCAAATCCTATGATATTCCTGCTCTGACCCAGTATTAGATTCTTACACCTTGCTGCATTAGGAAGAAGTGTGGACAGCTGTAACAACACAAGTCAAACGCTTGAGGTTTTGGAAGAAAGGAGCTCCACTGTTATCAGCATCAGATCTGGGATGTTCTGATGCCATCAGACAAGAAGTTGACCCACTCCCACAGTCCACAAAGCCAGAAGCACCTCTGCATGGCTTTCACAGACATCCAAGCAGCTTTTGTGCAAGCAGCGATGCTCAAGCCAACATAAATGCTGTTTTTCCTTTTCCCCTATGGTTTCACTTGCTTTGAGCTAATTAGCCTGATGGCCATTTCCCTGCCCCCTGGAGATACCATGTTTAGTGGTATATATATTTTGGGAAAAAAGCCTTTTAAGTGAAAATTGTCATTGTTGTATCCAGGAGTCGTGTAGTTCTTTTTAGCTCTACAATAAGTCTTCATTCAGCTTTTCTGCTAGTAATTAAAATTAGGTGGCATACTGGAAAATAGCAACTTCAGGAATTTTTTAGTCATAACTAAATGAAATCTGGTGTTGTGAAAGTGAAAAAAGGGATTTAATTCCAATTTAGTGGGGCTCCTTGGAAGTTTTAAGCCCTGGTAGATCCCAAAATACATGAGATAACCTTGAAGCATTTGTGAAATTACCACAAGAGAGCCATTACCTGTAGGGGTCAAAGGAGACCTCTCCCATTCTGCACTGCAGTAAAGCTACTGAATCCAGAGATATCTGGGAATCTTCCTAAAATTTACTGCCATCCCCAACAAGAGTGGCACTTGGGATGACACCAACATTCCTAGAACAAATGAAGGGGCCTTGGTTTTGTTCTCCAAACCCTCCTACAGCGTTATCTTGCTTCAGGAAAGAGTGCCTGTCACAGCAAAGCAGAGCAGCTTGCACAGATATTCAGAAGCCTCGACAGGAAGCCAATCCCCGAGAAGCTGAGATGAATTCCTGTGCAGCAGCAGGCAGGTATTTATTTATTGGCATATATTTATTTATTTACTGCACATATTGACTGGCAAACCTCGTGGCCTTTCAGAGCACCATCACCCTGGGGCACCACCCCAGCATCCTCCTCACATTGCCTTCCCTCACAGTCCCCAAACTAGTTGGGAAAGCAGCAGGGAGAGTGCAGGGAGTGCACTCCAGAGCTCTCCATGAGGGCAGAGCTGTGAGCTCGGGCAGCTGGCTGCCCTCCACGGGGACCAGCACACGGCTCCACATTGCTCCGGCACCTCCGGCCGCAGATGTCGGCTTTTATTGCCCAGGTCTCCCGTATCACTGGGCCACCTGTACAACATATTTGACACACAGCAGTTATTCTGGTGCTGTTTGCACTGAAATAATCTTGGCAGGAAGCGGCAGTTAAACCCAGGCATAATTTTTTATGCCGTGTATAATGCAAAAAAAAAATCACCTCTTTGGATAACTAATATACTCTCGTTGCCTTCTTGGTGGAATAGAGTATTTCTTGTCCCACCAGAAATTGGCCAGAATTGGTATTTAGTATCTGAAGGTCTCCATTCCAGGCCCAGATTGCAATTCCTGAAAAAAGAAGGGAACTTTTACAAACTCTGGATTTTAGATGTGGGATGCTGTTGGCCCCTTCTCAAATGCCAAGATGGTGAAAGGCAGCCCCATCACAGAGTTAGGCTTGAATGGAGGCTTCAGATTCAAACACAGATCCAGGATTTGGATGTGGCTTCTGGATTTAATCCCATTCCCAGCCATACCCATTTGATGTAGCAGAACAGGCTACCACACTGGTTGAAAAAACACTTGGAGCATCTAATGCCTTTTTTTTTCAAGTGATTTTCAAATTTTCTTTACCCAAACTCAGAGAAAGGTGACATGACTGAATATTACATGAACATCATTTTCTCCTTCTGCTGCTGTTGAAGATATACAGTAGGTTTTTTCCCTCTGTTTGCTTTAAAAATTAGGTTGCTAATGATAATGTTCCTCTCATAGATGATCTTGTACTTTTTAATGATACCCATAGTTTTCCTCCACATAAATGACTAAATCCTCACAGAAATCTCTGTCTTGATTAGCACTCCTGCTAGTAAAATTTCACATACTAAATCAGTACCAGCTGTAGCAAGAAAGAATGAAAAAGGCAAGTGTAAATGTTCCATATGCCCTACCAAATTGGCATCTGTGTCAGTAACCCTGTGTTTTTTTAAACAATTGTATACATACATTCTCAGAAGTGTTTTGCTCACAGGATTCTGCAAGCAAAATTTCCTCTGTTGGTACATCACTGAAATGTCACATCTAAAAAAACCGCAGCAAGGAGTTTTGCTGCTTCTCCTCCCTACGCCCAACCCCCGGCGCGCAATTCCGCGAGTTACCTCGAGTTCGCCGCACCTTTGTTTTGACACCTGCTCCCCGTAACCTGACTCTGGGACACTCCTGCAGGGCTGCTCCACATTTAGCACTCAGCTACCAGCAGCACCACCAAAAGCCAAAGCTACTATGGCACTGTCATTATTTCCAAGCTGAATTCAGAAATAAGGGCTCGAGTTCCAGCTCGGCTGCTGGGGAATGCTGCTCCGATGAGCCAGCAGCTCGTCTTTCGCGTGACTCATGAGCGATGGTGATGCAGGAGGGAGCTGCAACACAGAGCTCTGACCCAGAATGGGCACTGACTCAGCTCCATCCTGCAAAATCATGGTTTGGGTGCAGGGTGGGTGATAGTTGCAGCCTCTTGGACCAGCCTGACTGTTGTAAACTGGCTGAGCACCACCTGCTCCATCGCTCTGCCATGCAGCGGAAGAAAGGCCGGAATATCATACAATACAATAAGCCAAATACAGCTTAAAAGTAACCAACTATGTCCTCAGCAAAAACACTCTCAAGTCAACTTACGCCTATCCTGCCACTGGAACTCAATCAGTATGGCAGAATGGAGTTCCAAAGCTAAACAAACACCAGCTAGGGCTCCAAATGGGTAGCAAATGCTGCAGCCTGCTGCGGAAAGGCGATACGGAGCCAGACTGTCCGCTGGTGTAAGTCAACCTCACTTCACTGGGCTTGGGTGGAGCTGTGCTGATCAACACCAGCTGACTGCCTGATCCACTGCAAACCCCCAAAGCCAGCCATCATCTTCCCCCCGACATGGGATGATACAAAGTAAACAGGAAAAATTAAGAGGCAGTTAAGGGCATTAATAGGATGTTTCTGGGAATAATAAAATATTTCTCGCGTTTCCAAAAGTCAGGAAGACCCTCTTTCCTCACATTCTTGCCCATGACAAAGTAGTGACACTTGTTCTGATTTTTTTCCAGTGCAATGTGGAGTGTATATTTGCACATCATGTCATGCCTGTCCATGGTAATCAGAAGCCATTATTTCCAAAAGCTCAAAATTCCCTCCTGGACTCTGGTATGCCAAGTTTTACTTCACAGTGATTTCTTTTCTTTTCTGTGTTTTTTTTTTTTTTTTCCTTTTTTTCTTTCATGGTTGATTTATAATTGCTACAAACAGAAATATATAATGGAAATGCTGACAAAACCATAACTACAGTGTCACGTTAACACTACCATTGCTGCCTCTTTGTCAGACTTTCCTTTAACCCTATGAGCCAAGACTTGGATCAAGTAGCAACAAAAGCCCAGAATACACAGGGCATAGGAGACAGAGTGGAAAAGTGGAGACAAAACTCCTGGAATAAAATCCTTGCCTCAGTGAAATCAAAGGGATTTTATCCCTGGTGTCTAGTCTCACTTCTGCCAGACACTCGCTGTGCAATTTGGACAAATTTATCCTCTGCAAAATGGACAGGAAAATATGTTCTGCACTTACCTTACAAGTGTTGTTGCATGATTAGCAAATCATGCTATTAAAGGAAGCAGGGGAAGGCTGAGGATAAATATAAACACTACCTACATATTTACCAAAAAAATAGGCAAATATTATTCTAGGAATCCTCTATGCATGGAAGGTGGTAGGATCTTTATTGCTCTGCCTGCATGTATTTACACAGAGACATCAATATAACATTTCCCCGCAACACCCTCATTATTTGGGTCTTCTCCCATGTTTGTGATTTTCAATTTTATTCCTGGCTTAGGTCTCATTCCTGACATTTTTATGTAGGTTTCGTATGCAATAATATACATACATTAGATGGTGTTGAAACCATCAACCCAAATGACTATTTTTAGCACAGTGCAGAGGATGGGACAGAGACATAAGTGACAATTAAAGAGAATATATGCAGAGCTGTCATCAGCAAATATTTTTTTCTCTTGCCAGGAACCCTGAGTGCGTAGAAGGGCCTCCTAGGCAAAGTTTTTAAGGCAAAACATTCGGGTCATTCAAAAAAAAACCCCAAACAAACCCACAAGTAAATGACATCACCAGGAGGCTGGGCTGCTCCAAGGTTCCCAATTGCCGACTTTGCGAGAAAACTCTTATTTGCTCTCTCAAATTGCTGATCTGCCTCTTTGCTTCTGTTCTACCCATGCACAGTGCCTGCAGATGTATATAATTTACAGAGCTTTCCTCATCAAGGGGATTAGGCAGCCCTCTTTCAATATGTATAAGAAGTACAAACACTCACTTACCCACTATGTTTTACGCCTGCCTGCAACAAACAGCTGAACAGATTGTGATGAAATTCAGACATTGACAATCTGACAAAAAACTTCTTTTTTCCCTTAAAATCTGGCTTCCAGAAGTTTTGCAAATCTAAATATTTTATTTGAATACTGCGAGGGCCCCAATCTTATGGAAAGCCTACGAAGCAAACATGGAGATACGTGTAGTTAAGGAGGGGGAGAAAAAATAGCACAGAGACATACACAAAACACATCTATTTGGTGCAACTTGCCAATTTTTACAATGACTCGGGTGTGTTTTCTCTGCCTGGCTCCTGAGACTGTAACTAGACTCCTCTAATAAGCACTTTTTGCCCACCAGTGTGTCAACGGTGCTTTAACAGTAGTTTCAGTGTCAAATTGCCCTTTCCTCAGCAGGGATTGTTAAGCCTTTCTGTATTATACTTCCAAGACTCTCACGAGCTGGAGTTGGGAGATATAATATTTTCTTTGAAGTTTGCATTTCACAACACACTGGGATGCAAACAAGCTCCAGTTTCTCAGTAGTCAAACAATTCTGGCACACAGGGACTAGGACTAAATATTGTACCAAATTTTCTAATTACATCTTTGTGATATTTACTACACAATGTTAGGTGAAAGCAGATCCTAATCAATATAAAACCCCTTGTCTAAACAGGACATCTGGGCTTTGAAATATTCTGTTTGTTGTCTAGAAATTACCCCGTAGCAAGCCACTGTAACAATATAATATCTTAGTCACAGAAAACTTTGGAGTATTTCTGATAAACTTATCATAAACAGATGAGTGCTTTCTCTCTTTCAGTATTAAGGTGATGTAAAAAGTGAAGATAAAAGTCAGCTGTATGCATAAAATCATAGAGACTTTTGCCAACAAAATGCTGTGTTTACAAGTTTTAAAGATCCAAAGTCTGAAAAGGCAAAAAATTAGGATTCTTAAAGTAACACTAACTCAGCCACATGGCACATCCTGGCAAGCACATTTAGCAAAATAAACATTAGCATATTCATATACACATTTCTAGAGGAACGTATTTTTAATGTGGCCAAACTAATTCAACAATGGGAATCTCAACTTTTCTCATTTTAAGGCCAGATTCTCAGCTGGCAGAGACATATTATTTCAACAAACCGACATCACCGACAGCAGCGAGGCAGCAGAGCCGCCTCCTTCTGAGCAGGCAAGTGCCAGAGTCTGATGCACTTACGGTGACAAGTCTCTCTTTCTGACTTCATTATCAATATTCATACAACAAGACAGACAGATGTGACTAAGAACCAGCTCCTCCGATAGAATCCTGAGCCTTCCACTACAAAAGCATTCGTGAGAGTCACTTTTCCGCCTGTATTTTGTCACGTAAGAGAATCAGGAGGAATCCAGCCCCCCTGGCAGAAGGATTTCACAGCACAAGACTTGGGCACTTGTGAGTCTTTGGCCCTGAATGTTGGATGATGCTGATTTTTACTGATTCTCCCGGCTTTATCTGACAATCCCTTGGTTTGTTCTTCCGGCGGCAACGAACTGCACCAGAGGGGAGCAACTCCCCGCCCGTCACAGAGGTGTCAGCACAGGATCCATTCCCACATGCAAGCCTTCCCACAGAGAAAGTTCTCTGTGCCGAGGACATTCTCTGTGGATAACGAGGCGGATCCGGGCTCCCAGAGCAGCTGCCTTTGCAAAGCTGGCTTATCCCGTCACCCCCCAAGGGCCCTTGGTGGAGAGGATCCCTGGATGGCGCTGGGCCAACAGCACCAGCCCTTCTGCCATCCCAGCACATCCATCACACCAGGGCTCCACAGCCTGGGATAAGGGGATCTAAAAATGACACAAAGCCCCCTTTGCCCCACCTTAATATGACCTATGCTAAATCCAGCTTGGCTGGGGCTGAGGATCAAGGCCCTTAGACACTCTTAACTTAATGCTCCAGGTAGGAACATAACTCCCCACCATCAGCCCCTGTTTATTTTTATTTTTTGAGCGCTCAAGGTCCTGGTCAGGACTACAGCCCCACTGAGTGACATGCTCTGTAAATATGGAAAAAAACCTCAAAAATTCTCAGTTTAAAGAAAGGTTGCATGAAGAGAAGGCAGCAAGAGGCAATCACATGGAAGTTGTTTGTATATACTATGTGCACATAGTTTGTTGTTTGATTTTTTTTTGCCAAGGATCTTGAACCTCACCCAGCTGGACTTGGAGGCATCCGGAGTGAGTTGGTTAATTGCTAACAGCCTTCATAGGGACACACAGGGAATTAATCCTCAGATCACCTCTTCTCCCCTTTGCAAGTCACCAAAAAAAAAAAAGAGGAAAAAAAAAGATAAAAGCTTAGCTGTCTGTACTATTTTCAACACTAAATGTTGCCATTTCAGAGTTTGATATTGAAGGAAAAAAAATAAAACTGGAAAGCACTTCACACCTTTGAGCTCTGTAGCCTGTTAACAAACTGGAGAGATATTGGCACAGAGGTTCAAAAGTTAGTAGGGGTGACAGACAGAAGAACAGACAGTGCAATTGCTTCATTTCCATAAGCACTCATGCCAAAAAAATCAGATCTGATTAATAATTAAAAAACAAACAAACAAAAAACCCCATTATTTTGAGAATCAAGAATAAGTCTGACTGGAAAGTTCCGAAAGGCCTGGATATATAAAAACAAATGGTTATAGGGCAAATCCTGACTTTGAGGGTTTTTTACAGCCCTTCCACATGAGTTGGGTGGCTCCCATCCCACAGGGACACCCACCCTCCCCTGGGACCCTCAGCCAGGAGCACCCAGGCCACAGGGTGGGAATGGCCAATTTCCCAGAGACACCACCAAGCTCTGAAGATCTAAAGATCCCCTGAATAATCCTATTCAGAGAGTAGAATTATAACCATGAAGGGCAAAAGTGGGGGGAAATGGGATCCTTCCTCAGGCCCCTGGCAGACATGGAGAGGACAATGGGCAAATAAAAGCTAGCACAAAAGTTTCCTCGAGTACATCCTCAGCCACCGTGGTTTCAGATGAGAATTTCCAGAGGCAGGAACTAAAAGAATATTATGATTTTCTTTGGGGGATTAATTACTTTGCCGCTTGTTACCTTTTGTTAGAGGCGTGACACCCCATAACCTTGTTGCACAAGGCACCAGATGTCCATTTAAATGTCAGTTTTGAATGCAAAAGGTTTGTTTTCCCATTTGAGTCCACAAGTTATTTTCCTTCTACTAAAACCCCCATGAATTTTAAGGCGAGCAGACACCAAAACGTGCTACAAATAATACAGATGGGTGCTGAGTTCTCTGGGTGAAAATAAATAAATAAAGGCAGTCCTTCCTCCTGCTTGCATTTGCTGGGGACACGTATCCCCTTACAAATAAAAAAAGTATTAAGAACATGTTATGAAAAATAACAAAGAATAGCAGAGAAATCAAAAAGTGAGTGGCACTTCAGATGGAGTTTAGCAAATTAAGTCATTGACCTGAAGAGGAGATTAATACCAAACAAGGTGCCCCTTCTTCTGAAGTAATGAATATTCTTCAAACAGCAAGGGAGCACTGACTGCTGTTTGATGCTGATGACATTGAAAATTTAGGAGAACAGAAATTCCATCATTTTTCATTTGTATGCAAATGTGCCTGTTCCAGAAATTAACCCCTGAACCCCATGTCAGTTTTCATCTGGAGGAATTCTCTTCGCTCGCATCACACAGCGCAGCCTTGCTGCTATCCTGGGGTCACTGGGGCTTCCCCACACACAACAACACAAAACCCTAAAACAAAACAACCAGGGGAAAAAAAAAAAAAAGCCCCAAAAAACAAAAAAAGGAAGAAAGTAGGGTGGGGGAAATTGGCCAAATCATGCCAGGCTTTGTTTCCCCCCATTAATGGGATATAAAGGAGCAATAGAAGCCAAAGTCTGTTGTAAAATGCACATCTCCAATGCCTGGCTGGGTCCTGGCATCATTGTCATGCAAAAGGCAGCTCTACCTCTTTAGGCAGAGCAGCACCCACTAATCACTTCCACTGGTGTTAAGGTGAACCTCGGGCCAATATACAATCCGTATTACTCTTCCTTTCAGCTCGGGCTTCCACTGTTAAAAAGTTTCTTTGTCACCTAGCACCTTAGACAAATGCGACTATCTGCATCTGAAGGGGAAAGAGATGATGGAGGTTTTTTAATTGATGTGGATTTAATTATGCTAATTTAGACAGCTGTAAAGCCTTTTCAGTAGAGCTGCATAATGGGACCAGCAAATACAGGTGTCCTTCACTGCAGGCGCTTAATGTTTAACCTCAGTCGTTTTGTAAGGAAGGGAAAATGCAAAGTAATGGTTAACCAGCAGAAAGCTCTGTTTCTCGAGGACCTAAAGAGGACTCTTCACTTTGATTCTCCCTACAGTCCCATTGACTTTGATTCTCCCTACAGTCCCATTGAGGGCTGCAGAAATCCACACACGCTGAGCAGAGCACAAATACTTTTCATTGCAGTGATGGAGATGAGGCTGAGGCAGAAACAGGAGGGTTCCGGTCTGCCACAGACTTCAGCATCCTGCACTGGGTGTCCTCTGCTTAATTTAAGCCATCTCTGAATAAATGCTTAATTTAAGACAGCCCGTTCTTGTCCTCTTTTTTAATCTTTTATATCTGACCACCTAGAGCACCAGCAATGATTAAATCCAGTAAATAAGGTATTTTCTTTGGGTTTTCTTGGTGTCTTATCCAGACCCCTCTGAGGCTGCTATTGCCTCTACCCTTCCCACTATTCCTTTTCCCACACCCTACATCCTTTCTCAAGGCTGGGGCTAACACCTCCAGGGACCATTTCGAGATTAATTTTCCAGGTTTGGCTGGGAGTTTGGCCAGTTTGACTCCCCAGGGTGGTCACACACCATGGAACATCAGTGCTGCTCCCAGGGAAGAGTGTGAATACTTGGCCCAAGGTGAGGAAGGGACCACTGAGCTTTTTCAATGTAGAATGAATCACAGCCCAGATGTATCTGTGGGTGTTGGAACTAGATGATCTCTAAGATGCCTGACCATTCTATGATTTTATGATTATTTGGTTGCCAGGGGCAGCCTCAGTGACCAGGCAAGTTGTGTGACCTCTCCTGTTCAGGAGTACTGTCTTATTTGTATGACCATAATTTTTTTGGTTTTGTTTTAATAGAAATTGCTATTTATGAAACACTTATTAGAGTAGGACAGAAATCTTTGGCATACAAGTTCTGGTAGACTTCACTGAAGCAATTTCAGGTGTTACTGGCTGATTTACACATCACTCATTGCTGCTGCAGCAAGCACAGTCCACTCAGGAAGGTGGATTTTGGGCTGTGCTTTCCTCCCAGAACATCTCTTCTTTAAAGAAGTGCTGCCAGACTGGTGAATATGCTGGAAATGTGCACTACACCATCAGATGGAGTTGATTTGGGTAAGACAGGAGAGAGATTAAATCCAGGTGTGCAAAACTATCCACTGCTACATCTTCTTTAGGTCTCCTGAGGCAACAAGAGATAACAGAAGTGCATAGTCCCACTTGGAGCTGCTCTGCCTGTCTGTGTCTGTCTCCATCATGGTGGCATCTGGCATCTGGATACAGCACTATCTCTAATAATTCCCAAAGTGCAGTAGAAATGGGCTTTTATCCCATTTTAAACTGAGCTTATACAATTTGCCTGAGGTCATTGAGAGCAGAGACGGAAATTCAGATTTTTACTTTTTTTCCCCATTGTTTGATGCCCCATTGCAGCCCCCTCTTCCCCAACCTTTTCTTTCCCTGTCTGGATTTCACCTTCTTAGCTCCAGGCACTGGCTATGGCTATCCTCTCAATTTTGGCCAGAGTTCCTGTTCTGGGAAATGCTACAATGGGCACAGAGGGGTTTGTAAAGTCCTGCACTTCAACCAAATTTCCCAGCTTCCAAGTCTGCAAATTCTGCTGCCTAGACACAATAATTCTCCCCAGAGAGCCCCCTCGTCCCCTCAGCTCCTCCTCAGGAGCACCAAGTGCAGAGCACTCCATAGCTGTTATATTCACATGCACACATTATAAGCATTAGCTTGACGAGCTTGACGGTGATAGTGTCAGTCATCCCTTACTTCAACGTCCTCCTGTGGCCCAAAGCTGGGTGCAGCACCCATGGGCCCACGCTGGGCTCTCATGGCAGCTGAAGGGCCAAGCACCAGTTAATTTGGGAGATAACCTTCCCTACAAGCACACCTGACTTCCTGGCTCACTTTCCCCAAAGCCTCTTTGGTTGTTCTGGCAGCTGGAACACCAACAACGACCTTGGGCTTGGGTTGAGTTTTCCTCTTGGCTTCTCTGAGCTCTTTGGTGCCGTTTTCCTTGACTCACCCTTGATTGTGGTGAATGGTCTCCATTACATTTTCAAATAACCTGATATTCACGTGAAAGGCTTTGGGGTAGGCTTTATTTCAAGTGTTATCCATTCTTATGTTTGCCCGATGCAGAAATGTAAGAATTGCTCCTAGAGCCAACCAAATCCTGGTGCTTAGCCCAGCAGTGGATCAAATTTCTCCTGCATACCCAGGATGAAAATGCACAGGCTCTTTACCAGGCACAGCCAACACACAACATACCAATGTAAGCACTCTGCTCTGTATTTTAGCAGATTGTAGGAATTTGTGGGAATTCTCTTTAACACTGGAGAAGAAAAGATCTGAAGAAATGCTGTAGCAAAAAAATATACAAATGGGTGCTTTGATAACTATAAAGTTGCTTTCTTGGACCAAGAGCCCACATTAGGAACCAAATAAAATATTTAAAGGCAAAAAATCCTGCAAAGTTTCCTCCCGCGAAAGGGAAAATATGGTCTATGCTATACCAGACCTTCCTTTTGCAAAATCTGTTTAGGAGTTGCCATGAAACAAGCAGGATTCAACAAAGAGCTTGACAATTTCTGTTAAAGTTGCATTTATATATATTTCTAGGAATGGTTGGTTTGATTTTTCTTTAAAACCAAGTGTCAGGTTGCATTTCAGACCACATATAAATATAATTTTGCTCTCACATAATGCTTTTGTATCTGGTGTAATTCCATTTACTGCAGCGGTGTTACCTTTCAGTTACCCTAATGGGAACAAGAGCAGAATTACAGATAAAAAAAGCTGCTTACAGAAAGAAACACAGAAAGAAAGAACACAGGAATAAATACTTCCTCTGGATTATTTAATATATTTGTTTGTCCAAATTGTAGCAAAGATATTTATTTCAAGGAATATTGTTTGATCAGCAAGAGTAAACACTGATATGTCTTAAACTCCAACATGCAGTTTTTACAATTCATCAAACGACACCTAAGATTGTTTAGCTGGTCAACTAAAAGAAACAACAAAAGGTTTCAGGTCATATAATTATACCCTTCTGTTTCCCAACTTTCTTAGAAATCCCTGCCTAAAAATAATCCCGGCATCCGGATGCCTTGCAGAATTGGCTTATTTTAAAACATATAAAAACTCTTATTGCAGCCTTAGCCATTTTAAGGTCTCGGTGCTGACACGGAGTAACAGTGCTTAGCACTACTATATACCGCTTTCCATCTCCAAAGCACTTTACAAACATTAGCTAATTAATCCTCACAACACCCCTGTGAGGTATGTAGGTAAGTATTGTCATCCAATTAGGTAAGTATTAAGCACTGTTATCCCACCAGATAAGTATTAAGGTCTCCCATTTTACTGGGGATCCTGAGGACAACAGGTTAAGTTGCTTACCAAAGGTCACAGGGGGAGCTGGCAGAATAAAACTTGGGATGCTTTGGTTTCTGGGGGGTGATTCAGGTGCCCGGGCAGCATCCGGTGCTGCTCCCTCCACAAAGGCATCCCTCGCCATCCACATGGAAATTAGGGCTTTCTATGCCCCTCCAAGATGCAGAGTGATGGGTACAGCAGGGTGGAAAAGATGTACCTGAGGAGCACAGCTTCTCCCTTTTCAGGGTGGGCAAGGGTGATACCGCCAGGAAAGTTCTCAGGAAGTTTTTAAGAATGAAGGTCTTGGATCAGGGCGTTCTCCTGCGGATGCACTTGGACACGCATTCAAAAATATCACCAGACCTTGCCAATCAAAAGCTCCTTCCTCCCCTCTCAATCTACCTTTCCTTCCCACTGTTTTACAAAGATGAACTCATACTAAATCCTCACATCTGTGCCACAAAGATTTAAACCTTTCCATTGTGGTTTGCATCTTCTGAATATAAAAAGTGTCCAATTTGAAGCCACAGCTCAGAGGCTTCCAGGTTTGTAGGGAGGCTTGAATCCCCAAATACACTTGGTGGGACAAATCCCTCTTCAGAGGATCTAGAGAGCAGGACCAGCCCAGCACGCTTTGGGTTTAATCAAGCCTCAACAGATGTCAAGCTGGTGAAATAACATCATCTGTCCCCCAGAGACAATGCCAGCGTTCACATCTGCTTCCAATTCCACTTCGCTGCTGGAGAAAAAGTGAAAGCTCCTACTGTAACTCCACTTGGAGCTGCAGCTGAAAGTTAAAAGAGTTCTGAACAAAGGTCCAAAGGTTGGACTTGGTGATCTTGGAAGTCTTTTCCAACCTAAATGATTCTATAATTCTGTGATTGACTTGTAGTCTGGTTTTGTGATGTCACTGAACTTTAGACCAGTGTGAGAAGGCCCCAAAACAGGAAAGCCCACCCTGAGTGAGACTACAGAAGGTGCAATCCCAGGCAGGGCACATTGCAGGGTCTGCCCAAGGACCCATCATTTGTGATGGACAGTCAGGACTGTTCTCTGCTCAGCAATTTGGCACTTGACTCCTGGCAATGTCATCCAGCTCTTCTTCTGGAAGAAAGCGACCAGCACAGCGATGCTCCAGCTCAAGCAAATCTCAAGTGTTAAGGAAAAAAAAAAAAGACCTTGACTAGATTTCAGCTGTGCTGATTTATGTTTTCAAGTGGAAGGCGGTTTTAGCTGAAGTAAACTACACAGTTTTTAGATCATTCAAAATTCATGGCAGTTTGATCCCACAGGACGTCAAACAAACACAAATGATTTGCCAGGAATCCCTACAAATTGAAATAACCAAACCTCACACAGTTCCAGCAAAAGTCTTAAACCAGTTCTAACAAAGGAAAAAATAAGAATTAAAACAGAGGATTTTTATTTTATTCATCTGCACAAACACATCTCCAAAGAAATGCACATCCAGATCAAATGCACACAAAGAAGGAGCACAAACATATATGAGTCTTGAAACTCAAAACTCCTCCAACCCACAAACCAATAGGAAATAGACAAATAAAAATAAGAGTAATGAAAACAGAAGGTACATTTAGATTCTCTTGCACTCTCTGGAGTGGTTCTACTTTAACATAGGGCTGAAATAGAAAAGGAATTAATCTGAGAGAGCTAACACCAAATGCAGGTAACAGACATATCATGTGTGGTACAGCCATGCGAAAGAAAACAGACAACCAAAACTGTGACAAGAATGTGCTTAGTTATTATATTCTTTCAAGCTTGGTCTGTCAGCATTCTTTCCTTTTTTTTTTTTTTTTTTTTTTTTTTTTTTTTTTTTTTTTTTTTTTTTCCTATGTGCTGGTCATCAGTGTCTGCCAAAAGACTTTTCATGGATTTCTGTAATTCCATTTCCCTCCAAACGGAGGAAATGATGTTTCTCCACAACCACAAGACCCAGCTGTAGGTTTTACACCACGATTTGTAGCTGTAAACTAACACAGTGACACACCACCCCCCTGCCTAAACAACCAAGACCAAGCCAGTAGCAAAATTTCAGTGTGGGTTATGCAAAATGAAAGGATTAAAAAATGAAAAGAGCATTCACTTCATGTTGCTCCTTTAAAACATTATCACATAGCTCCTTTTTTTTTCCCTTAACCTGACCTTTTTTTTTTCCCCAACGGTTTATCTATAACTTAATATAACTAATTCTTTTGAAATAATGTTCACAGTTAGCATAATTGGTGTTATATAGTTCTAATGTACATTACAGAATATTCTGTCACTAGACACTAAATTGAAATTTTAAAGAAAATGATAGAAATAGCTGTAAGGGAAAAAGTACCCTTTTAAATCTAATTTGCTATGCACCGCAGTAGGGTAATGGATGCAATGAAAGTTCCTTTATTGAGTTCCCATGTCCAAAAGGTATTTAGGTAGCAAAGGATGTTAAGCAGACCCCCTGTGCTCCTCCTTTAAGTAAAGATAGCAGGAAATAAGGTATATAGGTTTGTGTCCTCCTGATTTTTATTTCCTCAGGAGTACAACTTATGCAAAGGGCACCTTAGGCTACTTGGAGGATCACAAAGGGTGCCCTCGACCCCCTCGCTGTCTGCATGAATAGAAGCATCTAAAGGATGGCTGAAGCCATACAGCGAGTTAAATCCTTCAGGTGGGTCTTTTCAAATTCCAATAGTGAGGAGTTACTGGAGAATTGGTAAGGATTTCACTAGGCCCCAGCAGGTTTGAGATCAAAAGCCCTGGTTAAATAAAAGCCTGTTGGGAAATCTTAAAACCTCTTTGTAATGTAACTTAAAAAAGTTAATACAAAGAGCCCTTAGACTGAAGCCTGTAACAGCATGAACAAAGAGTATATCAAAACTGATTCCATTAAGGGAAGGCAGACAAATAAATTCATTTAATTTAAAGAGAAATCAGATATATTACTCTGCTAAAAACTAAAAAGCATATCAGGACAAAAAAGCCAAGCATATTTTGCAATACACATGCACATAGAGCTGTGAATAATAGCAATAGATATATATAAAATCTATTTATAAATATCACTCAGAACAGAGAACAGAACATTATATACACACATATATGTTTAAGTATCAATTTATCCAATATGTGCATGTGTATGTGTGTGTATAATTCTAATATATACATATTTTTATCATTTATGAGGCCTCACGCTGGGCTCTCAAATATGCAGTTAGATACATCTATATATGTACCCAGAAAAACGCAGCTGAAAGAGCCCCTACGTTCAAACTGACACAAGACATTTTTCAACCCAATTAATTAAAAAAGATGGGTGCTCATCAGTCAGCTGGCACGGGATTTTTCTCCATCATCTTGCCAAAGTGTCACAGTGTTAGTTGCGCAGCATGCTGGAAACAGAAAATCTGGGACTAGGATTTCGATATCATTTATTAGCTGACCTCTTTCCATGCAGCTCTCACACTTTTAACTCGTTGGGGGTCCTGCACTGGAGGTGGGAGGGTAGGAAAGGGAAGATGGAGAATCACATGGAACCATTTGTGTTGGGAAAGTCCTGTCAGATCCTCCTCTCGAAGAGGTGGTTGGAGATCTCGTGTTGGACACCCACGCTGGGGATCGGGCAGGGCTTGCTCAAAGCAAGCTGTGTCCTGAGCATCCTACGAGCAGGGGAAGGCTGTGTCCCTGGGGACCACAGCTGGGGGTCCCTCACTGCACCCAGGCTGGAGCCATTTGGGTGCTGGATGCTCTGGACCCCGTGGGAGGAAGGGTCCTCTTGTCCCACAGCTCATTCTCCCAGCAACAAAACAGTCACTGAGAATTTTGCTCCCTCCACCCTCCAAGAAAGGAAAGGAGGGGCTGGATTTTGCTGGTCTGTGAGGTTTTTCATTATTATTATTATCATGGGAGAGATGTGGACATCTCCTTAGCTAGGAAGCACATTTCACTCTTTCAGAAATAATATTTCTCTCACAACTCCATAGGCTGTGCACTGGAGAAGGGAGATGTATGGAGAAGGGAGTGGTACAACTGAGGGTGAATGCCTGGAAAAATTAATGTTCTATGGGACTTTAAAAAAAAAACTTTTCTTCTTCTAACCAAAATCTGACATTTTAGTTCAGCAGTGCTCATCTAGGCTGCATAGAGTGGGGGAATAGGACCCACCCTCATTCTCTAAACCCATGAAATGCTGCCCCTACAGCAGAAACAAATCATTCTGTCCCTCTACTCTTTAATAACATTTTTTCTGGAGATAAGAAATCAGCAACATGTTTCACATATGGTGCCTTTCATCCCAGCCAGCAGCAGTGGTTTCACAACCTACACTAGTGGCAATTATTTTATTTATTTTATTTTACTTTATTTTATTTTATTTTGTTTAAACCCTTAAAATGCACATCACATCAAAGCCTAAACTAAAGGTATGGTTATCATTTTAGCAATGCCATTCCTGGTGATTTTGGGTGGATTCCACCAAATGAGTGCAGGGACCACTATTTATCAATAGACCATGGCTCTGTGCATCAAATCACTGTGGTGACTGCCAAAGAACTGTCCTTTGCAATAGAAACCACAGAAAAATGGCAATATGAAGGATTCCAGATGGAGTTAGGACCACAAGAAAAACCCAGGTGAAAGGTATTGGTATTTGGGAGCCCCAGTCTCAGTGCTGTGACTCACATTTTTGCCCTAGCAACAAGTATCTAATAATCACAGGAGATAAATGTCACTTTTGACCCTTTGTTGGAGAGAAAATCTCTCTGAAAACACCGTATCTAATAATATCAAAGGTTGTGGTGGCTTCTGCATGGCTGGCAATTTTTAGCCCAGTAGAGGATGAGGTTTTCTGGTTCAAACAGGAATTAATTGAGGGAAGTCATATGGCTTGTGTTATACACGTGACACCAGATGATCTAAATAGTCCTTTCTTGGCCTTATAATCTACAAATAACCTTGTGGAGGTACTGCTCTCCTGTGGATTAGTGGCAAACCAATGCTCCTCTTGCTTGGATGAGTTTTCTGATCTAAATACCACCCAGACCTGCGTGGCCTACAGGATTTGACTGGATCACGGTCTCAGACGGAGCCATTGCCAATTAATGCCAGACATGAGATAAACCAGGGTAGGACAGGCTCTGCTTCAGGTGCTGTGAGATCTTGGAGTGTCATAAGTAGCCACATAATGAGCCAGCTCTGAAGTAAAATAATTTTGCTATAAAGACACTTATAAATATTATTTTACCCTTGCTCTCTTTGCACTACCTTGCACCATAAGACTCAGCCTGTCAGACACGGTGGGGCTCTTTGGCTCTGAATTAATCAGCTTCATCTGCAAGAGCAGGGTGTAATTGTGGCCAGTTTATAATCCATAAAAATAATGAGATTCTGGAATGATTTGTGTAACGGGACAACCCATGCCTGTATGGAAAACAGAGCATATGGGATCTTGCCTATCTCGCTTGGATTATGAGGCAGAGGAAATACCTGGCTGAGTAGTGCTCAGGAATTATCAGGTGGATGATATTACAGGAGCAAGCCGGGTCTTTATTTATTTGCTTTATATGGATGCCTCTGAGTTCAGGTTGTTGGAGTTACATAATGCTAAGCTTCTTCCTGACCACTCCATGGCCCTGACTGTTTCCAGTCCCTTGTGTGATCCCTCAGTGAAGTTTTGCTGGGAAATCTGTGCCAGGGAAAGCCAGGAGGATAATTTTTGATGTAGAAGGATATGTGCCATTTATTAAGTCAAGAACCACTTCCTTTAGCATCTACAAAATTTTCTTCTGAGGTTTCCCTTTCAAGCACCAATCTTATTTAGATGTGCAGGCTGAGACAGTAGCAAAAGGTGGAAAAACTTGTGGTCATTACATTGATTAATCTGCTGCTGAATTTGGCTTTCCAGCGTGACACCTCCATTCTCTGAATGTGTGGCCCTTCTGCAATGCAATCAATTTGTCTGTGCAGGCTCCAAAACCCCAGAGCCACACGATGCAAAAAGGCAATCTCCTGCCCTCTTTGACCACAATAAGCAACATTACTGAAATCACCACTCCTGTACAAATGTAGCATGACCCCATATTTGTAGGCAGCAGAGTATGACTTCATTAAAAACCATCCTCTGTGTTAGGGAGTGGGAGCAAGGCGAGCCAGCAGCAGAGCAGCATATGTCTGAAACTGATAGGAAAATGGGTGATGCCTTAAACCCCACCTCTGTACCGTTATTTACATACATATCTTTCATCTGACATAGGCTTCCCCTCCAGCACCTTGAATATATCAGTCCTAAGGAAGAGACTTTAAGTTCAAAGAGTGCCATCCCCAAACCAAAGTAGGGGGTTATCAAGTGAGGTGTGCCAAGCAGTAAGACAAAACATATGCATTTTTAATAGATAGCCTCTCCTCCCCCTGAGGAAGCCAAGAAAAGAGACTCTGTGAAGCTTCAGCTGAAAACAAGTTCAGTGGATTTATACTCAGGCTGCTATTCACAGAAAAACAAAATTCACAACTCTCAGATATATGTATTTTTTTGCTAGATGTTTTCCAAGCATTCTTCAAAGCACACCAGCCCTACCCTGTGTGGTCCTGTTGACCAGGTGAATTCACCTCCACGCAGCATTCAAAAAGAAGAGAGTGACAACAGAGCGTCAAAATGAAACAAAAAATAAAGAGGCCATGAAAGAGAAACAAAAATCTCAACAGGTCTGCATGGATTTTCAGCAGCACTTTATTTATTAATGCATATGAAGCTACCACTGTATTCCAGCTCCCAAAGACAGATCTGCAAGGAATAGGCCACATGCTGATTGACAGCAGCCATAATTCCATACAATGAGACTGTATTAAATTGTTTGATGTGATATGATACTCATCACTTGTAACTGATCAAACACACTGCTGCATCAAACAGTATTACAATACAATCAGGCTGGATATGGTTCCTGCCAAGGCTGTTCATCACATTGCACACTTCTGCATTAAACATATCTATTAATAGCATTGACAAACTACTCCTATCCAAGTTTTTTCCCCAAGAATTGCACAATGTGCAATGTGCAAAGAAATCCACAGACAATGCTTTGCAGTTTGAGGCAGCACTTCTGTTGGCTGCATGCTCCAACATGAAAGGCTTTCCTGATTTGGGAATTTTCTAAGGTAATGCCAAAAGTTGCAGACCTGTGTCCCTTTGTTTTCAAAGACCTGACATTCCTGTTCCCCTTTTTCTTCCCCTTTNTATTGATTAGCTTTTGACCAAGATTTTACTTTTGCTGTGCCTCTACCCAGGAGAGCTGCTATCTTGGAGGAGGGAGCTGTGTTTGCTAACACTGACCCTTGTAGAGGAGGGAGACATAAATAAAAGCAGCAAGTTCCTTGTCACCACTGCTCCTGCTGCAGACAGCGAGGGTGACACTGCAGCCCATGGGGGACAGGACTGGCTGTGACACCACAACTGTAGGGGCTCTCTCAGATGCAGATTCTTAAATGAGCCTGAGTCTCTAGAGGGCAGAGGTCAGCTGTCCTCAAATCTGTGTGAATGCTAGATTAAGTTTATTAATCTCCCTGCTTTCACTTAAAAACCAAATTGTAGGATGGTTAAATGTTAATGCCTGGGAGTTTGTGAGACAATCAATGCCCTCAGTTACCTCTGCTAAGGGGGAGCACAAGGTGTTCAGACCCCAAAAAGGCTGTGAGAAGTTAGTGTGATGACCAGGAAAAACGTTCTCCTTGTGAATTACCGTGTGCTTCATGCCTGGTGCATCTCTTGTTTGCAGACAAAGCACAGGCACCCACAGACACAGCAGGGAGACCCAGGGACTTCCCACCTGCACGTCCTGGATATCCAACCTCAACCACAGCTCTTTATAAAGGATTTATACCTGTGCTGGGGCATGATTCCAAATGCCCATCTTCCTGCATGGACCCCAAGTGCCCAGGAACAGCACGGAACCAAGCAGGAAATGAACACGGTATTTAGCAACCTTTGGAACTGCCTCTATCAGTGCATCTCATAAAACTACTCCAGTGTGTAAAAACAAGGTGATAAACGAGCATGAGGGGCCCACAGAATTCCTCGTGGACAGGTATGCACATCATAATTGGACAATCTCTCCCCTTGATTGCTATCTCAGCTTGGGAGACCCTGGATCACATAGCCATGGAAAATAGGAAGTAATATGCAGGAATGCATGCCTGGCTGTGTGGAGCTGGCACCAGGTTTTTTTTCAAGCTGGGATTGTATACATTTTACATTTATGAATATTTTTGCAAACTGCAGTGACAGAAGGTGCCTTTTGTCCTGTTTCTCACTCCTGTAATGTCAGTGTGAGCAGATTAAGCTCATGGCATGGTAGCAAATTATCCCCGTTGATGGAACCAGCTCCAAAAAAATTGCTTAAGAGAGGTGTGTAAGGCGTTTCCCTTTCCTAATTAAAAATATTAAAGTCTTTCAAGATAATAAACTGTCTCAGAAGGTTATGTTAAAGGCTGGGAATTACACAGGAGAGGGCTGGAAAGGGCTTTCCCACTCTGATGGACAGTTTTTAGCAGTAAGAGCCCAGTGCAGTGTGTAGAGCTAAAGAAACGGTAACTCTCTATCTGGGTGTAGCTAAGTAATTCAAGATGCTGCAAGTTAAGTGTAACAGTAGAAAGGAAGAAGTTCAAAAACAAAGTCCCAGGCATTTCAGTGCAGTGTACAGTATGCTAAATTGTGGTATTACAGAAATTACTGAGAGTTTGGCCACAATACGTTTCATACTGCACCAGCGTTCTGGCAGGGCTGGCTTCCAGCAAGCCCAGATAATTTTTCCTTTCACCTGTGCTTTTTTTTTTTTTCCCCCTCCTGTTTGTTAACACAAATCAAACACTGTACCAGAGAATTACAGCCACTGTCCTGAATGTACCTCTCCCTTTATTAAATCAGCACGACTGAAAAGTCAGCACGCACCAGGCAAAGACAACTGCAAATCTGTGCCTACCCTCCCTGTACCACCTGAGTGCCGCTATTATTCCTCATCCTTGGGGAAAGGACCCCATATGTGAGTTTCAGAAACCACCTCAGTAACTCCAAGCATCATTATCAATAGTAGGATGAACTGCAGCTGGGATGCACTGAGAAGGCACGGTAATACTCGCCCTAATCTCTGCATTCATCTCACTGGCCCTCGCTAGGAAGTTTAAGTACATTTACTGGGGATTCTTCAGCCCTTGAAAGGTAGGAAGACATCTATGAGGCTTGACGTACCAGCTAATTAACTTGGGTTTGGAAAAAAAAAAAAAATCTTCTTATCTACTTAACTTGGAGACACTCTCTTTGTTTTTAAGCCTGCAGACTACCTTCTCTTTAAAATGCACGTTATGTACCACTCCGTAGTACGGAATGTATTATTTTTAACGAGGACCTATTTTAACTTGGACCTAAAACTACTAACATTTGACAGAGGGTTTTTTGGTTTTTTGTTGTTTTTTTTTTTTTTTAAAAGCTATTTGCAAAACCAGCTGAATGATAGTCTATAGCCTGTGTTTTGCAAGACAGGCTACAAGATCCTCATGCTTTCCTTCTGTCCTTAAAAACACGGGCACACGAACGCATGAAGCACTTGGAAATGAAGCCCCAGATGCACCCACACCTCCTCTCTCCCCCCAGAACCTATAAAGGAGTTTAAATAAATCTCTCAGGTTTTGCTGCTCCGTCTCTGGAAGTGGGGAATATTGAGGCTGGGAGAAAGTGATTGAATTTGTGCCTGCAGTGGCTGGGGCACGTGAGTGTTTCCTGCAGCTCTTCTGACAGGAACACAGACGTGAGCAACTCCTGTAACATCCCTGCTCAGAATTAAACCACACTAAAATTTCCTGTGGATGGCACAGAGAGATTTGAAATCCTCACCATATTCCTAACAGATAGAACAGTGGCATGATTGACCAAGCTTTTTTTTTTTTTTTTCCCTTCTTCTTCTTTTTTAAAGTACACATATGATGATGCATCATAGTTATAAACAGATGGTATTTGGCCTCCTTCCTATTCTCAACATTTGGAATTCCTAAACTATGTGAATTAAACAATAATATTTTATAAACATACAAGGGATTTTGCTCACTGCTTTGTTAACATAGAAATTATACAATGCTGACATTTATTTAAATTTTAAAAAGTAAACAAGAGTGTGTATTGAATTAAAGCAAACTAAAATCAACAGAGAGAAATATGTTCTGTGCGCACATTACCTACAACGGCACGGGCCTTTTTCGGGGAGACATAATGGGATGAAGCACAAATTGTAGCTTAGACAGTCTGATCCTTTGTGCTCCAAAGGCTCATTTAACACCTCGCTGTAAACAACGGATATTTATACCATAATTGGCCAGTTGACCATCAGTTGTTCATTTACTCTGCAACCTGCTATTATGGAGTTAAAAGAAGTTCCTTTCTGTTGGCTTTTCTAGGAGTGAAAGTGTGTTTGCAATTTTAGTACCAACTGGATTCAGTCTAACACTTGTACTTAGTATGAGAAACATTTTCATAATACCAAAATTTGGGGGAATAAGAGTATTCCTGCCAGGAAGGGAAGAAGAAAGTATTGGTTCTTAAAAGAAGAATTCTGTTTGCTTGGTTTCCTCTTTCCTTTCCATTTTAACCCCTTTTAGGCTCCTTTCGAGCTGTGCAAAATTGAGAAGCACTTAGGTTTTAATCACTATTCCCAGGTCTGCAAAGAGGTTCTGTGATGAATAAATAATGAATCCGAGATTTTAATCAGTGTTATGATTTTTGAAAAGGCTAATTATCATTGTTTACAGACATGCCTTTCCAACGTATTTCCTTGTTTTGCCTTCAAAGCTCCAAGGGTTAAGCCCCTCGCACGCATCCCTCCCATCCCTCCCCAGCGCCGCGCTCCTTGCCCGCGATTTCTTTCGGGGTCTTGGGGGTATTTTTTATTCGTTTGGTGCTTTTTGGGGTTGTGTTCTCACTGGAGGAACCGTAGGAGAGCCGGGGCCGGGCGGCCGGAGGCGCGCAGGGCTGGGGGAAGGCTGCGCACCGCGGGCGCCCGCTCCGCACCCGCGGAAAAGCCACGGCGGCGGCGGTGTTGGGGGGCTGGAGGGGTGTGTGTGTGTGTGCATTTCTCTCTGCTGCCTATAGCAATGCTACAGAAGAGTCTGATTTTCAAAGAATATTTTTATTATCGGTAATATCGATGATAAAAAGTGGCGGGCGGCGTGTCCGACCCCGCTTCCCGGGGAAGCTGCGCTGGGCTCCGCTCTGCTCGCAGCGCCGCGCCGGGATGCGCCGGGATGCGCCGGGACGCACCGCCGAGCTGCCCCGACAGCGATCACCTCCAGCTCAAGCCCTCCGCGTTATTATTATTGTCACGATTTTTATTATTTATGATTTTTACTGCTACAGCTGCCACTGGCCTCGTTTAACCTGGTTTGCCCACACCTCCATCCTCTCGGTCATCCACCGGGATGGGAAAACCTTTTCCGCGGGTGGGATATTCGATGCCAAAGGCCCCGATTCCCCCTTTTCCTCCCCTCTTTCCCCGCGGCCGCCGCCGCTCCCCGGGTCCCGCGGCCGCGTCCCGCAGCCTCCTCCCGCTCCGCGCTCGCTGCTGCCGCCGCTGCTTCCGCGGGGTGGGGGGAACAACTTCCAACCCCTACAGCCCCTGATCATCAGTTCCCAGCAACAGCTGCGAAGCTGCGCTAAGAATCTAAAGAAACATCAGAAGATTAGGCAGCGGTGCTATTTATTGCCCTGTAATTAAAGTTCTATCAGTGTTTCTATTATAAAACCTTATTTGCAAGGGTTGGTAACTCAGAGGCAAAATTTTCTTTCAAGATGAAGCCTCGCTGAGAAGTATTTTGGTTAAATAAGGTTAGCCTGTTAGAAGGCAAAATCCTCAAGGACTTTCATGAAGGTGCTCATTTATATCTGCAAACAGATTGCCAAGTCCCCCAAATCAAGGATATGTAAGAGGAATTTTCTTTTTTTTTTTTTTTTTTTTTTTTTTTTTTTTTTTTTTCAAAAATCAAGCATTTGTGGAAAGGTTTTAATACAATTCTCTGGGAAATTATTCCCATGAAAACAATTTGTCTGAAAG
The DNA here is from genome assembly GCA_013400775.1 of Chaetops frenatus. Classification (NCBI taxonomy): domain Eukaryota; kingdom Metazoa; phylum Chordata; class Aves; order Passeriformes; family Picathartidae; genus Chaetops; species Chaetops frenatus. The sequence goes on from VZTR01003745.1 coordinate 2,180,974, forward strand.
AAAATGCCCTCTGGTCTTTTCCACACAAAGTGGTCTTGGGCTAGTACATGAGAACCCAACTTAAAAGTGCCTATGAGCAGAAAGAAGGTTGGTTAATTATTTTCAACTGTCCTTTCTGGAATAAAAAACAGAATAAACAGCTTGAACAGGGAAAGGTGAATTTAATTTTCAAGGCCCTTTAACTTTTAATAATCTGAGGAACAAGATGGGAGGTACATTCTACCCTCCCAGTTATCCTGATATAAATTCATTCAAGATTTATATTGGTGTAATAGAGAAGCAGAATTTGCTCCGTGATTTCTAATGAACTGCTGGCTCGGTCTTTAAAAACGCAATTAGAAAAATCTAACCACCTAATTCAGAACAGCTTTGAGCTGAGGCAGAGGTCTCAGTGCTGCAAACAGGGATGGAAGCTGGTCAGTGCCACGGCTCCTTGCTGTGCCTGCAGCACCAGAGAGGGGCTAGGAATGCTGGCAACGGTTTGCTACAGAATTCCCTGGTTGTTTCAGGATTTTCCATTCTTTTATATGAGAAAAGACAATTCTCATTTGGAATAAACCTGTGTTTCCTGTGATCTCAAATGCTAAGACAAAAGGATTGTAGGATTAGGTGCCTGGCCTGTTACTGATGCAAGAGGAGCTGCCTGGTCAGGGCACTGAGGTGAGGCTGGCACAGAGCTGAGAAAACCCAGCTCTGACTCTGCACTGAAACTTCTCTCAAAGCCTTGGCGCCGCTGTGTCAATGCAGGTGAAAGATCAATAAATATGAAAGTAAGTCAAGGTTCAATTCTCTCGCCCTACTCACAGGATTAGGTGTCTGCACTCACCGCTTACTCAAGTGTGTAGGAACAACAGGACCGAGATCTCAGTCTGTCCCCCTGACCTTTTGAAGTGAGGGGTTGAAATGAAGCAGCACGGGGCGACACTCTCGTTTCCTCTGCTGAAACTGAGAGGCAAAACTCTGCAGGTTGTTCCAGTCTGCAGGGCTGAGTGGGACACTGGGGGAAACATCACCTCTGACTACCTGGCAGTCCTACATCACTCTCCTGACTGAGGACCTCAAACAGGCCAGGGTGGCCCCTGACACATCCTATGATGTGGTAAGGACATGGAATCAGAACGGTTTGGTTTGGAAAGGACCTTTAAGCACATCCAGTTCCAATCCCCTGCCACGGACAGGGACACTTCCACCAAACCAGGTTGCTCCAGGCCCTGTCCAATTCAGCCTTAAACACTTCCAGGGATCCTTGCTCCAGAGCAGCTGTGCATCTTTGCCAAGAATGTGAAGAAATATCAGGAGATAACACAGCATTGCTATTTATTACCCTGCAATTAAACTCCTCACAGAGTTTCTATTATAAAACACTATTTGCAAGGGTTCATAAGAAGGGAAAAATTTTCCACCAAGATGAAGCCTTGCTCACCAGACAGAGCTGGGCATGGTTGAAGTATCACTGTCAGTAAATTCAGCAGGGCACAGCTCTGCCTCATCAAGGAGCTGGGCAAGACCTCCTCTGGCCATGGGGCTGATGAGGGTGTGCCCTGAGGACAGCAGGAGCCTTTGAGTGCAAACCACACAGCTTTGATGTTTTGAGTCTGCTCACCACAAGCCCTAGCACAGCATTACAGCACCTCCTCTTTCCCTTTTATTGGTTTGGAGAATGACTCACTGTGATACTTGAAGCAGTTTGCTATGACTGCACCATGCCTCAGTTTCCCCAGCAGTAAAGCCAAAAAATATTCTGATTTGCTGGTGTAAGGTGTGATGAAGTTGGTGAACATCTATGACACACTCTGGTAGGAGTGCAAGGCAGTCCTGTTCCTTGGCTCTTCCAAGGATGACCACCAGACCTGTGCTCTTGGAAAAACCACGTCCACTCAACCACATGCAGTGCCTAAAGCCCAGTGGGGCTTTGGCTGAGCAGAAAGGAGGAACCTGCATAGAGAGAGATGGTAACTGCAAAATGACAACTCTACAGGGCTAGGAGAACACCCAAACACTTTCCATTGGGTCTCCCTGGGTTGTTTTTGATTGCTTCATGGAGTAGTTTTAACAAGAAGCAACACATGCTCTCTCTCATGCTGAAAAATGACAGTTCAGCTTCTTGATGGTATCAGAAGTGACAAAGGCATGTGTGGAGAAGGGGAGCAGCCTGTGCCTTTCTCCCCTTTCAGGGAGAGGAGCCGCCCTTCCTGATCCAAGGGAAGCTGAGACCACACCAGTCTGCAAAGAAAACTCTTACCAGGCTTCACATTGTAACACCTTACCCAAAGTCCTCTTCCTGCTTCTTCCCAGAGCAGAGTTGAAAACCTTGGAATTGCCGTAAGGTTTTATTATCGCTTGCAAACCAGATTCTACCTCATCAGATAAAGACACAATTGCATTCATTGACTCTGACACAAGGATATGCATGGTGATAAACATACAGATAGATGTACACACTTATACATGAATGAGATATGCTAATTAAAAATTGCAGTGGGCACTTTATTAAAAATTTATTGTACAATCTACATCTTCAAAACATTTTACATCAACAAATATTGCAGCTTGACTGCTGGAATCATAAGTGATTTATCTTTAAAAGACTGTATTTGCAACTGGATGCAAAGATTCTTGATGAAGACTGCCATTACGTTTAAACTACTGGTTTTTATTGGAAGTATTTTGATTGTTATCTGTTTGTTCTCCATCCTTGAGAGAAATAAAACAAGTGTCTCGGCTTTCATTTTATCGGATAGATGGCACCATGTAGCATATTTCCCATGCTAGTTTGAATTACAGCTGTTTATCTTTCAGCTTTCTTTAAGATTAATTAAATGCAAATGTAACTCCACGAATCATGGGATTACCTGCCAGACCCCTTATTAATACCTTCACTTAAAAACCCCTGTGCCAGAGAGTCATTAATTTGCAATGAAAAAAAAAAAAAAGGGGGAGAGAGGGAGAAGTGCTCAAGCAGCCCTTTGCCTCCCAACAACCCGGAGATGGCTGCCCAATTAGTCCGGCAGCATTCGGATCCTCCTTTCAGGCCCTGTGGCCCTTTGAGGACACAATAAGGCTCCAATGATAACCTGGCAACCTAGGTAGAAACTCAGCCAAGTGTGAGCGTTTGAAGCTGCAGCTTGGCTGCCATCGTGTCGGCGAAAAGAAAGAATTCAGGCACCATGTCATCCAGTACAAAGGATAAAAACAGATTCAACCGGAAATTCAATGTGGCACCACATATGGGATACATGAGTGCGGTTACACAACAGGCCACATATTTTTTTTGAACAGTCTCCTGCATGTGATGCCGAGGACATGTGTAACCATCATAACGTCTCTAAGAATCTGTATTTAATTTGAGCTGGGGTGGTGGCAGGGATTGGAGATCTGAAGCCGCCACAGGTTTGTGGCAGATGGCTCTGTGTCAGCTATGACAAGCAGCCAGGCTCGGCTTCCTCTGCAGATTTTCTTTTCTCTCTGATCAGGTAAATATGGGCACACTCTGGAAACTTCCACAATTCTGCCTGAGGCTGCAAGTTTGTGACTTAGCCCCATCTGTCACAAATCTTCCCTCGGTTCTGCTGCGAGCAGAGACCTGAATTTACTGCCGAGCGCTGCCCAAGAAAACCCGGCCGTCTCGCCCTGCAGGAAGCACAAGAGAGAAGCACACGGAACCGTGTTAGAGGCTGGGACACAAAATGAGGAAGGATTTCAGGAGGGGTGGGAGCCAGTTGGTCAAAGAACACTTATGTGGTGTTATTTAAAAACTGGGCGAATTCAGTGAGGTTTTTTTAAGACAGGTAAGTTGGTCAGCAGGCCCAGGTTATTTGCACCCTCTGCTTTACTGGTGGTTTTGTCAAGGACTGAACCCCCTCACAGGGACCAATGTGCCCCTCCCACCCTCAGACATGGCAGCACCATGAGCCAGCAGGAGCAGGGCCTAGTTCTGCTTGACCATCATCAGTCTGGGCTTTACTTGAGGATAATCTCCTTTTTTTTTGAGGAGTGATAACTCTGCAAAGATCTGGACATTCATTTTTTCAAGGAATAAAATTGCATTACTATCATTCCATCAACAGTTCCTAAATATGTGGAGATCAAAAGAAGCAAAGTTTTCACATAAAGCAGTATCTTCCCGTAAAGAACAAACAGCATAATGTCAGTAGCAGCATAGTGTCTTTCATGAAATAATCAACTTGTTTCTAGTGTCTTAAGATCAGAACTGAAGCACTTAATATCTACTCTCATCAGACTTCAGAGTTAACCTTTAGAATTTAATAAGGAGTGTTCATCCATTCAAACTGGCTCTTTCAGGACAGTTGGAGTTCAAGCACACAATATTGATTTAGTGTAGATTTTATGCACTTTTTAAAAAATCACCCTAACAAAATTAAGATTTAGAGACTAATTTTCCACACAAAACCTGAGATTTGGCAGGCAAGACTGGAATGATTTACAGAGCCAATCTGTATTGGGTCAGATCTGCCCTGTGATCCAGCTCCTTCCCTCTGCAAGTGAGTATGGGGGAAGAATCAAGGTGGAAAACGGTTTCCAGCAATTATTTTTGGAGTTTAATTTTCAAACTACAAGTACCTTTGGAAACCACCATTAAAACCCACTCTTGCTTTACATTAATTGGGTGCACTGTGAGGCCCAAGGCAGAGCTATTTAATACACCCCAGCAGAGTAACAGTACTTCCCTGACCAAACTGGTCTGTTTTGCAGTTTCTTATATTGGCCTTTTAAAACTCACCTCATTCTTGACGTCTTTAAACAGAAACCATCACATTTTGGATGCAAATCTATGCAGTACCTTGCACAGGATGGCTCAGAACACACTGACTGACTGTAACAGTGGGAAAACAGTTTTATGCTTTTTTTTCCCAAGGTAATTTGAATAAACTGTACTGAAAAAAAAAGAGTTTTCATGCTTTTTGCAACTTTTCTTCCTATTTCCTTTGACCCATTTCTCCATCTAATGTTTTGAAGTGGCTGTGGCTCATCTGCCAGTTTTCATTTGCTTTCTAAAACTCCCCTGGAAGCTATCTAATACTGTCAGAATGAAAAGTTTTAAGTCCTGGTGTTTATGCTGAAAGTTGCCCTCACAATTGCTTTACTCCCACTCTGCAAGTGCAGCCAACTGCTGTGAGCTACAGACCAACATCTGGGGACATGGTGATCATAGAAATGTTGGATTAATGGTTGGACTCAATGATCTTAAGGGTCTTTCCCAACCTAAACATTTCTATGATTCTGTGATTTTCAGAGATCTGGAGTCTCCTGGATATTCACCTCAGAGAGCCGAAAGCAAGACAAGCCCAGGGAGAAATTCAAGTGCAGACCACCTACACACATACATATCTACACATAAATACATTTATCTATGGCTGGATCCCAAAATTAGGCAACTCCAACAGCCTTCCTGCCAGCTCACTTCTTCCACACTGAGGATCCATGTCAGCCAGGCAGATCTCCATCTACCACAGTTGCTGGAAGACCTAAGGATGACCCAAAATGGTTAAATTGTGTCCCACAGCCCAGCCCATCTTCTCACCTTTGCAAACTCTTAAGCTAGAGAGGGATTTCACTGTATCAGCCATACACAGGGAATGGAAAGTGTCAAGACTTGAGTCTAACCTGGACGAGATCCTGAGCAACTTAATCCAAGTTTGAAGTCAGATCCTGCTTCAAAGCTGGCCCTGCTTTGAGCAGAGGCTGGGCTGGTGACTACCAGAGGCACCTTCCTTAACTAGTCTGTGATTCTGTGTTCCAAATAAGTAATGGAAGCTTTCTTTCACATAAAAATCATTAAGAATCCTTATGTTTTATATATTTTACTTAGGATCCCATGCCTGAGCACTGGGACAGAGATGGGAGAGCATGGACACAGCTCTGCACTCTGAGTTCCTGGAACCTTCCCACACAGGCTCTGAGAAGCAGATCCAAACCATTTCAAATCACGTTCACTGGAAACTGAGCAGCTCAAGAGGCAAATACAAGTTTCTCACTTGTGTTTTTAACCTCCTTCTGACCTGCACCTAGCGCCAGCCAGGTAAAAGCAGAAATTAAATACAATTCCTTCTTTTTTAACTTTGCAAAAATGCTCTGCTAACGAACAGAAAACCAGCAGGATGGATGGAAATACTTGCACTATTTGCATATCCCATAAAGCTCTGAATTAACTTTATCAGCCCGGGACAAAAGATCTGGAGAACACTGTAAGCAAACATCTGCTCAATATACATTCACCATTAAAAAGTAAACAGTAGGATTGGCTCCATAAGGAACAGGTTGGAAATTATCAGAGTACTACACATCACATAAACTGATGGCACAGCCCAGAATTCTCTAAAGCAATGATCACACCAGCACAAAAACAGCTCTCAAGCATCAGAATGGCTTGAATGATGAGAGATTAGAATTTAAACATGGAATAACATTCACAAGGAGAGGCTGAAGAGACTGGGATACTATAAACGTTTGACAAATGTTTATAAAATAACGGATGGTACAGCAAAGATGGATGGGGAGCTCCTGCTTCCAGGCGACCAACTCCAGAACAAGAAGAGACAACACAACTGAAGGTGGGGAAAACCTAGCTAATTAAGGAAATTATTTAAACACCATCATAAACACATAATAGACTCATGGAATAGTGTAGGTTGGAAGGGACCTTAAGGACCATCTAATTTCAAGCCCTGGCCATGGGCAGTGGCACCTTCCACTAGACAGGTTGCTTATGGAAAAATGAATTTCCCATGGAGTTTTGCTGGGGATTGGGTAAGGATAAAGGCAGAGGCACCATCCCTGGCTCTCACATGGCCTGTACAGGAGCTGTGAACAACAGGGCTGAGTGGCTGATGGGACATCTGGCTTCAGGCTCCCCTGCACCCTCACATGCCCAATGTCCTGTATCCCTACCCTGAGAATGCCTCCTGCTGCTTCCCTTGCTTTGCCTACATATGAAAGCTGGACCAGGAGCAGTTTTCCCTTCTACGTGTTCCCCTGAAATACCCAAGATACTGCTTTATCTCAAATCAGAGAAAAAAGAAAAGGAAATAAAAAGAAAAAAAAAGAAAGTTTTGTAAGAACTGCCCTGTACAGCCAAATCCTGAGACTGGAAACAATTCAGATGTCTACAGTCTAACTGGGATCTTAATTTGATTTTACAGCAGTTTAATCCCTTTGAATTCAGCAGACTTCCTTCTACAGTGGTGTCAGAAAGAAAAAATCACGCCATGTGTCTTTTCATAGGCAGGTGAGCTTCTGTAGTGTGATGGAAATGAGAAGATGAATGTCAGAAAGTGGGCCAAATTCTTTTCTCTGTTAAACAAGCATGAGTGAGAGTAGGATTTTTCTGTAGGAACTGAAGCTGACAGCATGTCAACCAGCACTCATTCAGCTGGGAGGGCTGGGAGAGATTATTTAAAGTTGTCAGCTCCTTCCATGCCTGGCTTTTGGCAACTCTTCTTGTCCCTTTCCACTGTATACTCTTTATACATGCTGTTTTAAATTAAGAAGCTCAAGTGAGGAAACTGAAAGGTAAACTTTAGGAAAATGATGCAGAAACAAATGCTTTGCCCTATTTTATTTTATTTAATTTTATTTTAACTTTAAATCTACTAGATAGGGCACTAACAGGTCCTGTGGTGTGCCCTGACCAATGCTCTGTTGTTGTTACTTGCTTCATTCCGGTGCTTACTTTGGCAACCAAAACCACCCAGAACTGGAGTTTGATTCCATAAAACTGGAACAGAACAAATAATTGATAACAAATGAGATTTGCTTCCCTCTCATCTCAATCTTCTGCTAATAACTGGCAGAAGGCAAGGTTGAAATGTAGATGAGCCAGCCCTGAGTGCTGTGTGAATACTCAGGGTGAGCAATACATCATCTGGAAAGGTTTTCATAGGTGCTTACATTATGGACATTTTAAAAAGTCTGCCAGCGTGAATCTGCTTCACACTGGAGTTCAGCTACTGCAGTTTAATGCCTTGGTCTGTGCATTTTCACAGGGATGTTCCCCATGTCCAAACCCCAAGTCCATTGCCCTGCTGTCATTTATCTCCTTTCTGCCACTAATTTTGTCAGCACAAGCATCGAGGACATTTGAAAGAATAAACTGCCTCTTTAATTAGCTACTGTCTAATTATTATAGATATCCTGAGTAATAAAATCCCAACAATATGTAAAAGAATAAGCCAAGATGATTACTTCCCAACTTGAGGAGCAGAGTCCCCAACCAGCAGAGAAAAGCACTATTTGCTTTTAAAGCATTTCTACTTTCAAAATTTCACAGATACTTGCTAAACTCAATGCAGAGGGTATGGCAGGATGGTTTCTGAAAGACAAGGAGCTGGTTAGCATTGACTCTGGTGCTGGGATCCCTTTTCTAGTCCACTAAAGCAGGGATAGTATTATGGTGATTTGAAAAAAAGTGAAAATAAAGTGCAAGTGCTGCGTAGCCATCAGGATTTCACTCATTTCAGCTTCCTTACAAAGCAGCATCACTCCAGTTGTAATGACCTTAACGGCAGAGCTCTAAGCCAGCATTTTCCAGGAGGTTTTGTGGATGGGCCATTGTGAAGGAAGACTAGGTGTACGTGGGTGTAGGCACAAAAGGACAACTCTAACAGTATTCTCTGAGCTGATCCAAAGCCTATTAAATACAACAGGGATCTTTCCTCTAGTGCTCACAGGTGCTGGATTAGGCCCTGCTCTCCTCATTTTAAAACAGTCCTCCACTCATCTCTATTGCTACCTGTTGCAGAGGTTCAGCTCTGACACTCAGAAGACCTGCAAACCCCATGCATGAGGGGCAGTATAAACCCCTTCAGCTTCTGCCCACAAATCATCCCACAGAGTTCTTCAAAAAAGATGAAAAAAACCTCAGGAAATCAGCATTTTGCCTACGGGGCTTGCACACACATTTTCGACCTGTACTATTTTATACCAGTATTTTTTGCCTGCCTTGGCTCGGTGTTCAGGAGCGGAGGATCCACACACTGGGAGAAGATCCATGTGAATGCAACCATTAGCTGAGCTTGAAGCATTGGGAAATGCCAAGGTAAACATTTAAGGACTGTTTTCCCTTTGAAGCCCCCATGCCTAACTCTACGGTACTATTGACTCAAGGAGTAATGCTGAACACTGGAAGTGTTCAGTCAGCATTTTAAACTATTATGAGCTACCTTCTGAACCATTGCCAAGTTAATAGACAATGAAAGATAATGAGCTTGAAATTGGGTGTTAAATTGCATTTTTGGTTCTCTCCTTTTTTTTTTTTTTTTTTTCTTGAGGTTTAACTGTTTCCTGCAGAAACAACATCATCTTTGATGTATCATTATGTAAATGCCTATTTTTAGGTCACAAAAAAAGTCAAGGCGTAGGCTAAGCCCTGGCTGCTCCTGCTCCTGTGTGTGCAGGAAGGGGGAGAGAGGCAGACGAGACACAGCAAGACCCAACACTTTCTGCTCCCCAGAGGGAGGCAAGGAGGGAGGTGGAGGCATGAGGCTGGGTCTGTTGGCAGCATGAGACTCCAAATTAGGGAGGAGATTACTCCACTTGCTCATTAACAGAGTGGCTGGATGGCGACAGCCAGGGAACGCTCCAAGAGCCGCATTTGTGTCGCACGGGTTAACACCAGGAGTATTTCCATGCACCCCCCAAGCCTTTAAGGACTTTCAGCTGAATTCAGGGGTTTTCATGAGCTGAAACACCTCTGTTGTGCAGGGGTGATGTGTATCCAACCTGCCCACGGCAGAGCCAGGACAGTAAAAGTCAAAAACTGCTGTAAATGTACGAATCAGCATGCAGAAAACAGCAGTTCTTCTTCTGAAAGCAGCATCGTGTAGTAACAGCTCTTCACTGGAATAATGTAAAATTTAGTGCTTCATCTACATTCAAATTAAAAAAAAAAAAAAAAAGTGACTCCCATCAGTGTAAATACACCACTTAAAACCATGAAAGTCAGTCTAGCATTTCCTCTTGAGCAAAGCCTGAATGGAGAGTTTGCCACTGAACCTGGACTTTCTCTGCAGAAATAACTGCAAAGCAGAGGACAGGATAAATACCAGGAAACTGTGCTCCCAATAAACTTTAATGCTCAACACACCTTATAAACCAAAGCATTAAAATAATTGTAATTATGAAAGTCACTCAAATAATTCCAGAAGCCAAAGAAATCTTACCTGATACCTGTCACTTACATTTTTTGAAGATTAAATTAGGATAGGAAGGTAGGCTTATCCTCATTAGTATAATTGTAGGATCTTTCTTTTATTTTCCTTTTAAACTAATGAGTTGCATTAATCCAGGTTCATTTTTATAAGCCTCTTGGGTCCAAATGTAAAGGACAGTCATTTTAGAAAACAATAAATTAAAAAAAAGCATGTAGCATGCATTAAGTGCACGTATTTCATAAGACCTAGGTTAATACAACTGGCATCTAGTTTAATTAATCCTTGTTAGTGTAACGACTAATATCCCTCCCAAGCATGTTTCCTTTAAACATTAGTATGTTAATTAAATGTTGTTTTTTTTTAAGGGTTTTTTTTTTTCCCTTTGTACTTCAATATGGCATTATATCATCTAAAACTATTCCAAACAACTACCTTATAGAGATGTTTCCTTACAATATCTGGTCTCTTGCAGAAATTCTGAAGCCTTTTAAAAAGCTGTTCAGGTGTAGAATACAGATATTCAGCTGCAGGAAAAACAGATACATTTTTAATGAAACAAAAACCTCAAAGCACACACTCGATATTAGTCACTTTACTAATTAAAAATGCATATTGCTCTGTGCCGCCTCGTGTTTTACATTATTTAAGCATGATTTTATAAGGTTACCTCAGCTCACAAGGATGTTTAATGCTAAATAAGACTGTGTAGTTGTGCTGTTTAGACATCTCCTTTGGGTGATTAAAATACATTATTCTAATGTAACACAATGCATATGTGATACATTTAGTGATGAGATTTTTCAAAGAAACTGGTACTACATTAGTGTGTATCCTGTACTGCAGTTGCATACTATTAAGTATTAAATTGTTTAAATAATTTGGTGTGATTTTCAGGCCTGGCTTTTTTTCCCCCCCCTTCTTCTGTGTATCAAAAAAAAAAATCTGCAAACCATTGCAGCATCAGTGACCTTTTAACAAAAATCTATCATTATGGGATGTGTATGCTAACAATGAAGAATGCTATTTCAAAACTTGCTTTTGTGTTATCTTAAAAGAACAGATGGCAAATATAAACTTCGTCTAATGTATTAAAACACATAAAATTTGCCTTAACACTAACATGTTGGCTTGCCAAATAAACAATTGCTTTCACTCAAGTTTATTCCCAAACTTTGGATTTTAGCAGGAATCATGTTATTACGTTGAAGCAGAAGGAATAGGCAACAAAGCAGCTACCTGGGAATATCTCTGGGTACACCAAGGCTTTGGGACACAGTGGGTAACAGCCGCAGTGCACTGCCTCGATCCTGAGGATTAGAAATCACAAATACACAAAAATAGACATTAGTCAGCCAAAAAACTTATTTCTCTGCAAGAGCCTTGAGGTTGCCTGCATGCAGCAAGAGGGAAACATTTTTTTTTTCTTCAGCAGCATAATCCTTCTAAATGCCAAAGTTGCTCTTTTTAAAGAAAATTTTATTGATCATATGAATTACATAGAACAGAACAGCGAGCATATGTTTTGTTCACTGAATAAATCAAAGCGCAGCTCTGCATTTTTTTGTTTTTTAAATACTGTTTAACACATTTTATAATCAGCAGACAGACACATGTAACAACATGGTGAAGTATGGACGGCTTTGCTTAATAATGCTGCTGGAAAACGAGGGGCACGTTGGCTACAGCAGGGCGTGCTCGCAGACTCACCCACCAGCCTCACCTGGCACAGCAGATATTCCTCTCAGACTTCCAGACTCCAAAGGTTACAGCTAAATATAGCCCAGGAACAACTTGCAGCATGTTCCAGGCTGGGATATTTCAGCTTATTCACATGCTTTGGATAATTTCCTTTATTTTTTGGTACATAAACTGTTGTATTTTTTAATAACCGCTGATGAAATTCCTTCGCCAAAGCGTGCGAAGCTTTGTACTTGTGGTTTTTTTCCAAGGAACATTTTACATATCTCCTGTAACATCAAACCCAAATATTTTAGAATTGCACCGCCATGGCACAAAGTTTTCCAGTAGCAGAGCTGTCCCCCTTGGAGTTCACATTGTGACAGCAGAATGGGTTAAAGGCACCCAGGTTTCAGTTTATTTTTTTTGCATAATGACCATTGATCTGACACAACTTCCCTCCAAAGATACAACTGTAATTTCTGTTGGCCAGAAATTACACAGTGAAATTCAAAACACTTCTTAAAATATGTTTATTTTATGAGAGGCTTTGAATTTCCTCCAACATGTTGACCATACGAGGACTTTATTTTTAACTTCAGTTTCCCTCATTCCCCAGAATAAAAAAAAAAAAAAAANAAAAAAAAACTGAAATCTTGTCAACGTTCACCTTTTCTAGTTTCAGTGACAACCCAAAGGCTTTTGCTACCTTCGTGTGAATGTCAGGTTTGGTACTTTATTACAGGTACCCTGAAAGGAGTCTGTTGCCCTTAGATCTCCTCAATTTTAAACAGGAAAAAAAAAAGAAAATAAAGAATAACATATTCAGCTTTCATGCTAGAAAACTATGCATATCCACAAACCCCAAAGACACATTTCTTTACAAATGCTTTTGCCTAGAAATGACTGCTGGTTTTTTTTCATAAACTTTTAAAATTTGTAATTTATGTTGTTTTTTTTTTTAAATAACATATGCACTTCAGATTGCATTTTAAACATTAACAACAATTTCAAAGTGTACATCGTCTAGCACTATATTTTTTACCAAAGGGAAATGTTTCTGATGTGTGATTTAATTGATGATTTCAGTTCTTAAATATTGTGTCATATGTCAAAGCAAATAGATTTTTAAAGTTTTCTTTAATCTAAGAGAAAAAAAAAAAAAGAGTGAAACTGTGGACATTTCAGTAATAGCTCAGATCACTAAGTTATGTTAAAATATTTGCTTTTTAATCATATCGTCTGCATAAAAAAAAAAAAAAAAAAAAAGAACAGCTCCCTAAAACAAAACTGCAGGCCAAGATGGGATCTGAGTCATCGTTTAAGTATGAAATTTCTCCTTACTAAAACCTCTACCAGAATAATGAATTAGTAAAATCAGAATTTAATGCCTCTGTGGTTTGCTGGATGAAAGTTAAAAATTTGGAATTCTTTCATTTGCAAATGATTTTATTTGCATACTCTTTCGCTACTTTCCCACACCGAAGTTTAGATGTATTTTTCTGACTGGTTTCTACTATGAGTAGTAAGTTTTACTACAAACCTTACACCTTCCAGTTGTCAAGACCTAAAGATCAAATCAAACTGGGCAGAGCTTACACTGACACAGACTTTAGTGTGAGGATGCACAGGGAATCCTTTAATTTCCATGCATTTCTGTCCTTTCCCAGAAAAGTATCATATCATAACAATAATACAATTACTCTTCATTTCAATCCTTAAGCACTACTAGTTAAATAATAAATAAGAGTTCCGATTGATCTATTGTTAAAATGGCTAGTAAATGGTCTTTTTATTCCAATTAACAAATCATCTGCTAAATCTATGAATCTTAATATTCAGGTCTATTCACTTCAATTCATACAATTTATCTGCAAATAGTTGTTGGGCTTTTGATTCTAAATATAATTAGCTGATAATTTTGCTTGGCTGAATTACTTTTCTGGAGGGCCTGCTAAGGCTCTCAGTCGCATTATCTAGCAATAATGAATCTGGTAGGTGAAATTTTTTACTGTAATGAGGATGAGACACAGTTGTGACACCT
>VZTR01003745.1:2199863-2214863 GCA_013400775.1 Chaetops frenatus
GAGGATGAATGAATTGACAAGACAAGAGGTGTGGCATATAGATTTGATATACTGGCATAAATTTAGGATGATCTACATTATTCATAAGTACTGAAGCCACAAATGAGATATGTAACAACATCCAAAATGAGTGTCAATAGAATCTGTTCCCACAGCGCACCATCGTATATTCCTATCTGTCACATATTCCTTAGAAATTTCTCCTTCTAAGAAATCTGGTGTGCTCAGTCTGGAAGCAACGTTGCCTTGGGATCTGTGATAAGGCTTGCCTGGAAGAACTGGCTTTCAGAAAACTGTCTAAAAAGGAAGTGGACAGAAAACACAAAGAATTTCCTGCTACTGAATTATTACCTCTTTTTCCAACCCAGCTGTGTCTCAGTTGGGGACCCAAAAGTTATTTGGATCAGATCAACTTCTTGGTGTCTTAAAAACAGCAAAATCAAAACTAAACCAATTGAAATATCACCAGTCCAGCAGGCAACAGATATGACAGAACTGACAAATAAACTAATCCCCAGTCAATTTTTACAGACTGATGGGGCCAAGGGATGCAAGCTTACACTTTGGAAAAAACATACAAACTAAAACATTGGATATTTTGACACTCATTTGCCATTAATGTACATTTTTAAAAGGTTTAATTTATTAGAAGTGCACCCAGTACAGGATTTGATTATTCTCTTTATTGCCATAATATCTCAGGCACAAAGCTGTGTGTCTGAACAAAATCTATTTATTTTCCAGACAGGTGAAACTGTTCACTGAGTTGTGGTTCTGCAGAAGCCAAGAAACAGAAGGACTGTCCAAAAGAGTGGTATAAAAATATTAAAGATTAATGACCACTTTCATGCCAGATACAAACCAGAAGCTCTCCACAGCAGTCCTTAACCTCACATTTGAGAGGGAACTAAGTGTTTTCACCTGCTAAAATCTCAGTCTGGATTTCAGATGAGTGACCTTGACCTGAAAGATTTTGCTTCCTATCCAAACCATCCAATCACCCACACCTATCGCTCTATTTAAATAAATACAGAAGTGTTGCTGAACCACAAGTCATAAATAAGGTCTTGCTCTGCCAAGCAAAATAAAATATGCTTACTGTCTTTAATAACATTAATTTTACAATGTATCAATATTATTTAGTTTCACAATTAGGAAAATTTTAAGCACATTCTTTAAGATAAAAAAAATACATAAATGAAAACTACTTCTAGGAGTATCTACTTTATGGTAATCATATAGTAAAGAAAAAAAGAAAAGATACCTGGAATTTCACTGAAAGTCTCTCCCAGGACAGACACATGGAAAGGCAGATCTTGCTCTTTCAGCTTCATCAGGACTTTAAAGAAAGTTTCAGGATCTTTGTCGTGTTCCCTTAAAACAAACAGAATTTATCTCAGCATTGTTTACATTTACTTGTGAAATTGTGTTTTTTTTCTTTTATCAGAACACTATTCCTCTAAAATTGTACTCTTGGGGACTAAATATATTCAAATAATTTCACTCTTTGCTTCTCCCGCATGGCTGAACATTTTCCTCACCTCGGGATCAAAACTCAGTTTCATCAGATTCTTCTCTCTCTCTTCCCTGTCCTCAAACAATGCATTTAATCTTCAAATTACCAAGTTTGAAAGGAAGAAGGACTGAGCACCTATCTGAAGGCAAAAATCAGATTAAAAAATGGGTAGGAAAAAAGGATTTGGGGTAGTTTTTCTTCCCTGTCCAAAAAATACATATATGACTTCCACTACAGTTCACTTTTATTTTTTCCCCCAGGAGAAACAGGTTAATCAAAAATTTCTCCTAAACCCATAGGATTTCTCAAACTGGAATTTTAGGAATCCATGCTATACTCATGAAAAGCTTATGATCCATTCAGTGCTTCAGGTAAAGAAAGGAATAAACTACCACGAGGCATTTTCTACCTTTAGATTTTTAAGGAGTTAGCTGGAAATTAAAACTGAATATAAGAAACTTGTACTTATTTATAATTTCAGTTGAAGATAATATTAAAGGTTTGTATGGCTGTGATACTCAATGACATGAAAGATAGGTTATCTAAAAGTAAATTAACCCCCCAGTTTTCCAATCTATCTTTACTAGTACAAAATGAAAGGTTCAAAAGGTGTCACAAACGACCTAAAATTCCCAAATTCCTTAAGTTATATTAAAAATTAAATAATTTCCCCACTCTAAGGTGAATATTATATCTTGCATTTAATTACTCTGCTTTAAATTATTGTACTTCAACAGATGTGCACCATATGCCCTTAAAATACTTTGGTTTTATTTATTATTTAGAAAATCCCACCGTTTTCCTTCCTGTATTAAGGGAAAAATCTATATCTCAGCTGTCCTGGTATCTTTCTTCACAGAGTAATTTTGTAGAATGAAATCTGTAGGTCTCTCACACTTTTATATGAACGATTAATAATTATATCATTCAGGAAATCTGAAGCCAAATGACATCTGCAGCTCTACACATGTTAATTTCTCATTCAGTCAATATTTTTGGTTTAGGGAATTAAAAGAAATTAATCTTATAATTAAAGCGACTTCCCTAGGCTGAGAAACCTCCAGGAATTGTGGAGTTTTCGGAATTTGATGCATTTTCTTAAAATAAAGCCAGACAATAATCGCTTTAAGAAGTCCTCCATCCCCCTGATTTGTTTTGTTCCCAATAATAAGGAGGAATGCAACTGCATAAGTCTCGTAATTTGTTTCACATCTGTGAACCAGGAGTTTCCACGGCGATTCCAGTAACTGAAGTGGATGCGAGCACTGGTCCGGAGAGTGGATTTCTCCCAGTTGCAAAGATCCCAGATCTTTGCCTATTAGTCTGTTGCATCCTCACGCTTAAAAGAGCCACCTGTTTCTGGTAGGTAACTTCTGTGCAGAAACTTTTGCCAGTATTGAGCTCCCTCCAAATGCCCAGCTCAAAGAGCCAACACGGGATAGTGTGGATTCGGATTTGGCTGGAAAAGAACATCCCCATTTATGAATGCTTGCAAGGAAAAACTGCTACGATGCTGGGAGCTGGTGTAATTCATGGCAGAATTTCCCCTGAGCCCCAGTTTCCCCTTCCTGGACAGGCTTTTGTGGGTGCTTTGTGAGCCATGCCACGAGCCCCCCCTGGCTCGGCTCATCCCGACGGACCGGCGCGTCCCCGCGCGCGGAGCCGGCAGACTCGACAGCCACGATGCTGACAGGGATCTTTCCAAGCTCTTCACAGCCCCGCTATCAGCTTCACAGTCACAAAAAGTCCTTCCAGCAAAGGATATGCTTTCCCTCTCGCTTTCCAGAAGAGACCAGGGGTCCCAGAGGCAGCCAAAAGTGGAGGATGCTGTTGGAGCCACATTGTCAAGGAGCTGGCAGGAGAACGCGAAGCCTTACAGCTCGGCGAAGCCACATAAGCTGCACATATTTAGGAAAACTGATAGGAATTGGAAGTTGCAGCTTTGTTTAATAGGTGGGGAAGAACAGAAGGAAAATTTGGCACCCAGAAGGAATGCTGAAAGGGGAAACGTTTCACTGCACTGGAGCCTCTCTTGCGGGTTTTCTGCTGTAGGTGAACCTCTTTCCTTCCCCTCATATAAAATGTTTCCCTTTTTAGGTGACACTCCCAGATTTTAATGACATATTTTGTGAATCTTGTAGTCTTTCTATTTGGGAGCTCATCTGAATTGATTTTATCAGTTCCTGTGACTTCTCCACACCACAGCCATTTTATTTTCAGTTAAGACCTCCAGAAACCTTCTGGCCCATGCACTGACAGACTGCAGTGTATTATTATTCTTGCAGGATAGTAAAGGTCTTAGCTGCGCCTGGTAGAAACAAATGAACAGTACAAGACCACCTCTTCACTGCATCAAAAAGAAGAGAGCTCTGTTTCTTGGCTGACATGGAGAAAATCATATACAATCCAGTCTGCCTTACTCAGCAACAACTGCTAAACACACCAGATTGCCATAGCAGTGATCGTGGAAAAAGATGAACACAATATGGAATGTCTGTTCTGTAAAGATCTGCTCAAAATGATGTGCACTTTTGGCTGCATCTGTTGCATTTTTGAGATTTATTAAACAGCATTAATTATATATTCTCCATTTCCTGAAGAAGAACTGCAAAAAAGCCTGATATTAAAATGCAAACTTTTCTTTTAAAATACTATGTTTGGGGAAAAATCAAGCTAATGTGACTCCAGGGTCTGGCTTTGTTTTTTAGTTGAGGTATTTGAAATGCTTTTGTATTTTCACTTGATTTGATATGCATCTGGTAACAGAAAAATAATAACTGGGCATGGTATGAGGATACTCTAAATTTCATCCGAAGAACATGAAAACATCAGAATGACCAAACTCAAGCTGTAATGCCACAAAACAGGCACAGGCACCACACCTACCTCAGATTTGAGCATCCTACCTTCGAAATATTCAATCTCCATGTTCAAATACTACACAGCTCTGATTTTTATCCAGGATTTTTTAATTACTGACTAACCCACACTTTAAGAGAGACATCCAAAGTCTCTCTTAGGAACTGGCTGAGGTTTAGTGATCTGGGTAGGGGGATGTGACCCAGGGTTCATCCTGATTTAGTGACTTCCCTTTGTAATCTGATATAAAACTTTGAGGAGTGTGCTGGAAGGGGGAATGGGAGTGTGGTGGGAGCAGCAGCATCACTACTGAGCCTCCATTATTATCTCCGCCTTCGATTTTCTGCTCATAAAATGGGTGTGACAATATTATTTTTTCACCACAGAAGGATGCTGTCAGGATTAATTGATGACTTGACATCCCACTTTTCAGCCTAAAGTGATTAAAAAAAAAATAACTTCATAGCACTATGATGATGCTCCTCTATACAATCCTCTATACAAACATTCTCCAAAACATCCTTCTGCTCTTCAGGGATTTTGGGAATTCAGCCTGAGACCTCGAGCCTTACCCATTGCTGGGACTGGAAGCAGAGTGCATGGAGACCACCTAAACTGGAGTTATTCTCACCCACATCCCTGACCAGTGATGGGAAACACATTATTTAAAAAAAAAATTAAAAAAAAAAAAAAAGCAGAATTTGGCCCTTTACATTATTCAATGAATATTCATCTCTTAAATTTGAGTGAAATTCAGTAAGAGATCCATATGGTCTTCTCTGACTTTAGTTTAATTTTTTAAGTATATGTAGACTTATCCTACATGGTGATAATCGCAGTTATTTATGATTTGGAGGAAGGCACATCTAGCAATGCAATTAGAAAGTGGAAGAGCTGTGGAAAAGCAGAAGGACTTGCTCAAATGGGGAAAATAAATGCAGTCTATTAAAAATATATATTCAAACCTGGGGTTAACGTGTAAAATCAGGGGAGAAAGTCTTAATATTTAAGAAAATACTACATAAAGGCCACGTAATGCTTGTGAAAACCCCAGCCCCATGGTGACATCTCTGAATGATAGAATCATTTGGGCTGGAAAGGACTTTGAAGACCATCAAGTCCCACTGTTAAGGTGCTACACATTCTGAAAGGGTTACAATTAAGCCCAGCTAAAAGCAATATTAAAAGGGTTGATCTTAATCTTCTTAGGACATTTAGCATGGGAGATTTTCAGCAGGAGAGAATCCTAAATTCTGAGGGCACATAGTAATGTTTCACTTTGTACAGTGCCTTAAATCCAAGGTGTTCACACTGGCTGCAGCTCCTTCTGCCTCCCCATTCCCCAAAATCACCTGCACGTCAGATGGGCAAAGGTGGGAAATGGCACAAAATCTTTAGAAGTTGAAGCAGCACTTTAATTTTATATTTTTAAAAACTTGTTAGGACATATAGCAAGAGGTAGAAGATGGATTTCTGCCTGCCTACAATGATTGCTAGAAAATAGTTGCTAAAATAGGCCACTGAAGAATCACTCATTATAGATGAAGCTGGGCAGCAGCTGTGGAGATGAAGGACTGGTGAGCGAGGAGACATCCTGGGAGAAGAGAAGGGGACAGGGGACATCAGCCAGGAAAAGGCACTGCTGGAGCAGAGTACAGGGAATGTGTGAGGGGTGGGAAAGTACATGAGCACAGAATCAAGAATTAGAAATAAAGGAATTGAGGTTTCCAAGACACAGATCTTGACGTGTCTGATAGTGATCATTTAGTTTTAGGGAAGTTAAATAATGAGCGAGTTTGGCAGCGAACAGGGCAGAGAAAATGGGCAAAGCAATTCAAAGGGGAGGAGAACCATAAGGAGAGAAAAAAAAAATATAAAAAATATAAATATTCCTGGTGAAAACAAAAAAAAACTATGGCATATCCAAACCCTGGGAGGAAAAGGATAAATACAGGGTAAATAGAAGCCTACACACACCCTACAGAATGAAAACCAAGGTTCAACTTCATCCAAACCAAATCTAAACAAGAATATCAGGGATTTTTTTCCCTCCATTATACTACGTACTGTATTACACTGGTATTTCACATTAAATCTTGAGCTCAGAAAAATTTGAATACAGGTTTATTATAATTAAATAATGTTAGAAAGTAGAAGTGTGGCCACAAAAGATAAACCTGGCCTTCAAAACAGAGAATTTCAGAATTCTGGTCTTTTCCTGACACTGATTTTCCACAAGACAGCTCTGCCCAAGTTTCCCCATCTGCAAGATATGGTCTTAGAGGAGCTTTCATTTATAGAAATATGGTGAGAATCACAGTCAGCAAATACTTTAGGAGAATAATGTTCTTCTTAAAGAAAAGGACTCATGTTACAAGCCTATTCAATATATCAAATGAAATATGTTCTAGTAATTATTTTCACAGAGGACAGAAGACTTTCCTAAATCAAATTATTTTAATATACATTTTCTATGTTAGGATTAGGAGGGGGGAAAAACGGGACAAGAAAAATATTAAAATTCTAATACCAAATTCTGGTAACAATGCTCATGATAACTGCAAAAGAGGAAATGTTACTGCCAGGAAAGTGCAATTAGAAAAGAAACAGGGAAAAAAGAAATAACTATGAAAATGCAAACATGAAGGAAAAATTAATTGCTTTCCATTTTTTCAATTAATCACAGTATTTTTCCATCTTTTTACATTTCCAAGATGAGGTAGACTGTAAATATGTAGTTAAGTCCAGTGAGTTTTCTTTTTCAGCTAATCTGCTCTACAAAATGTCTTTGCTGTAATTGTGCCTCTAAACATTGTCTGGCATCATCAGCATCAAAAGTTACCACAATATCTAATACCCCCTCAGTTCACAGAAAATGGAGTCAAGTAGAAGAAAATGTTTCTGCGTGAAAAAGGACCCTACAGAATAAATTTTAGTTGGCAATTTGTAGGTCCTACAAGCAAAAATGGGTCTTGATCCTTGCCCATGCTTTCAGAGCACCTCTGCAAGCCAAGGAATTAAAAAATGGCACTGGAGAGGCAAAAAGCAGCCAAACAGTACTGGAAAATACAGTGTTTTATTTTCTATTAGAGCCCATGACGTATTTACAGTGAGGAGTGTGTATTTTACCCTCTGATTTGTTCAAATTGCTGGCCTGAGAAAAATGGGTGGCATTTTGCTTTACGCTAGAAAAGCATTTTCTCCTATCTCCTGTTATCTACAAGAGATTCATAAAAAAAGAAACAAGAAAGAACCTTGGGAGTTTATTGTTTAGATTCTTCTTCTCCCCTCACAACTCACAAAGAAAAAACTCAAAATAAAATATTGCACGTCCCCTAACTAAAGAAACCTCAGGATCAGCATCAGTCATGGAGCCTCCTGCTTATTTCCTAAAGGGAGATTAAGCTTTGAAGACAAAGATCAGCATTTGGCCTCAGTTACCTTGGTGTAAAAATCAATGCACTTTCATTCCAGTGCCTTTCATTTCTTTTACTCCAGCTTGGCCAGCCTGGATGTTCCCAAGTAGAGGTTTCAGATTAAAAAAACCCAAATATTTTACTTCAATTTGTAACAAAACCCTGTAACTGCTATGGACTACCTCATAGAGTTTATTAAAAAAAAAATAAAATTAACTTCCTTTAGTGTTCCAAAGGTAACATCAGAAAAGCTTTTCCTGTTGTTGGGAGGACATAAAATATCTGAGTGACCCTGACAGCCCTGATAACCATACACAACATGTCCTACTGCAATTCAACCATAAAATATTGCAAAAAAGTCATGTCATGGCAACCATAAGATGGTTATGAATATGGTAATAAGTGGATAACAGTCTACTCAAGTGCTTGCTTGAAAGAACAGAAAATATATACAAACATAAATTTATATTTAAATTACTACTGAAAAACTACACTACTACGCATTTTCCTGGGAATGGTGATCCCACCACCCAAGACCCTGTTGCCCCTCTCTGATTTCCATGATGGATTCAGAGAACCAAGGTACAACTACTTAAAACTCCACCAGATGCCCTGCTTGGGTCAAAAAGCACATCTTGGTCTTTACTGAGTAATACCCCAAGAGGAATTAGCTCAGGTACCCGAGATAACTCATTCTTTTGGGATCTCCAAGGAAGAAGCTTCCAACCAGGAACTTTCTTGGCACCAAGGCTTGAAACTTATTATTCAACAAGATTAAAGTAACTCCAAATCTCACTGCTTTCAGAATGAGGAATCAACTCAATGCATTTGAGTCAGGTTTGCACAAATACAGCTGAGAAAAAGCAGTGATTAGAGGACACAAGGAGGGGGAAAAAAGCATGAAAATATGGAGAAAAGGAGAGCAGGGAGGAGAAAAAGGCAAAGAAAACAGACTTGAACAGTTGCAGTGTGGTAAGAAGAGGAAACTAATTAAAAACAGCTTTGATGGAAGAAACATAACCCTCCTATTACTGGTGAAAATAAAGAGGAATATTAGATCACTAGCTTATGCAATATTTGATTTTTGTCTCTTGAAGGTTATTCCCATACTTTGGTCCAGTGTGCTGTGACCTACAAAGGGGGCTGGTGGCACCATCTGCTAAGTTTGCTGGGGACTTTGTATTACAAAACCTCTTCTGTCCTTGCCTATGATGTTTCCTAAAACTGAGACTTATCTTGGACTATAATCTAGAAAAATCCTGTCAAGTTTTCCAGAACATATGCAGAACAAGATGAAAAAAAAAAAGCACAAACACAACACTACCTAGTAAAACTGCAAACTGTATCTTAGATATGTTGTAGAAGGTTCCTTGCAGAGACAAGGAGTGAAGTGATGGAGACAGAGAAAGGCTGAGGAACTAGAGAAGAGTGAGATGCCAATTTGCTGCATAAGAGTATGTATGAGGAGATGCCCAGGGAACTGAGCCTGGTAAAGACAGAAGGACAAGGTTGGAAAGGCCAAAACCAGATTAGGTCAATGGAGTAGAAAAGGATTGCTTTGAGAGCCACAGGTGGAAAAGCCTTGAGAGGACTCCTCAATCTCATCCATTCACATGTGCTTCTGCTCAAAGACTTGAGTTTCAGAACTACACAGGAGAAAAAAAAATCCACCATTAAATGAATTTCCCATTCTGGGAAAAGGGAGAGCTAAGCTTACTGGAGCTGTTACGACAAACTGTGATGCATCTGTTCCAAACTTAAATAATTTTCAACTGCCCAGGTGATGCAGTTTAGTCTTACATTAACTAAAAGTCAGTTTTTCAACCATGGCTAAAGCATTTATTGTAACAGGCTCTGGAGGGTGGCACTGAAGTGGCTGCTTTGTGAGCATCTGGATAGCACAGAGGGAATCACAGAATCATGAAATGGTTTGGGTGGGAAGGGACTTTAAAATTCATCTTGTCCCAACCCCTACTGTGGGCAGGGACACCTTCCACAAGACCATGTTGCTCCAACCCCAACCCAACCTGGCCTTGACGGAAAGTAGCTGTGCGTGATACGTCAGGCAGAATCTCGATATTATTCAACATTTTTGTTATATTTAAGAAAATAGGTGCATCAGAGTGTAAAACCATCCCATGCAGCTGAAAATCACTTGTGGGGCTTGTATTCTGCTTTTGATTCAGTGAACACTTACGATGGATCACTTACATGTAGCCCAGGTGAGTTGCTACTTCAACCTTGACTTTACAGGAATGGAAAAAGGTTTTACACAGAACTGGTCTAAATACAATAAGAAGCAGAACTGGGCCACTGAGTTTAAATACAGAAAAGAAAATAGAGTGTTCAGTAGAAGCGAAAAAAACAAGTGTATTTGGGGAAGGAGTGAGTAAAAAAATAAGTTTCATTTTAATACGATTCTTTTTCAGCATATTAAGTTCTCCAGTATCAGAATGAAGCCTGCTAAAGTTAGTAAATAAAGGCTTTCAGGAGAGCTTTATTAAATCACTTATGACTTATCAAGTTAAAACTCCCACTCAGATATCTTAATAAAACTTTCAGAGAATATATTTAATTTTCCTGGAAATCAGATGCCAATTACTAACTACAGGAGCTACTGTTGGCTAAGCCACTGATCAGCTTCCTGTAAATAGAATATTTGCCAACAACTTGAATTAGTTCTCTAAAGTTTCGGTTTCTGAAGGTCAAATAACTATGTAACTGCTTAATAAAGAAGCAAAGAAGTACCTCTAAATATCTCCAAGCTCTGATGGGCTTATATTCTGCTCCTTAGGTGAGGTATTAGCAAAGCTTATTTATTTTCATTTCCAAGGCTTTTATTTGCTCATTCCCTTGTGGTAAAGCTGATTTCCATGATGATTCCCTTCTTAATTTTAATACCCTTTTTACTCATCATATAGACATAAGAATTTTCCATAAAATAATGAAACCCTTCCAAAGGAGATGAAGACAACTAGGAGAGGAAAGTAAACTACAGCTGACTTTTTTTTTTCTTTTCCTTTCCCAATTAATTGATCCACTGACATATGCATATATGAATTTTTTTTTTTTAATGAAAGGAAAATAAGGTTAATTAACATAAAACCCCTCACTCCTTGAGATGTTGAATTTTGTATTTTATCCATGCTGCCTTAAGTGCCTTGATTTCCCAGTAATGACCTAGTTCTCCTAATGAGTAACATTAACCCCTGGCTGTAGCTGTCCAGGACTTAATTGTCAACTGGAGCTGAAATAGGAGAGTTTGCCGATCAGCAGGTATGTGGTATATTAACTCATGTCATTTCAGACCCTAATAAATAAATCTGTTGCTAAGGCAACAGGAACATCAGCTGTATCACTTTTTTCTTCCCCCCTCCCTTTTTAAAGGAAACTGCCTTTCACACTGAGCTTTTAAAAAAAGGAAATTAACTACATGTAACCGTAATTAGAAGAAACATCGTTTCTCATCTCAGAAACATATCTACATTAATGAAAAAAGGCATTCAAAAAGAGGGCTGCTTTCTACTGTGACCAGGGTAACTGAAATCATTTCCCTCAACTGAGGGAATGCGATTTGAAGGATACATTTGAGTGGGAGAGATACAAAATATCTCAGCTCTTTGTATTTCTGAGATGGTTCCCCTCTCCTTTGGTACACTGGTGGTGCCAACGGAGTGAATGTTGCTTCAGTGATTCATCAGGAGCCCAGGAAATCGAAAACAGGGGAGAAAAAATACCACTCAAACCCAAACACCTTCACTGCCCTCTCTGGATCTTCCTGTAAGATTGGCAAACATGCAATTTTTTGGAAAGCTAAAAGATCAGAGAATCACAGAATAACTTAGGTCAGAAAAGCCCTTGAAAGTCATCAAGATCAACCACTCCCCCAGCACTGTCAAAGCCACCACTAACCCATGTCCCCAAGGGCCACACCCACACAGTTTTTAAATCCCTCCAGGGATGGGGACTCCACCACTGCCCTGAGCAGCCTCTGCCAGAGCACGACATCCCTTTGGGTGAGGATTTTTTCCCTAATATCCAAACTAATCCTCCTGGCACAACTTGAAGCCGTTTCCTCTTGTGGTGCCTCACTGCCTCGCAGGTGAATATCACAGCCCTCACTTAACTCCTGCCATTCTATCTCAGTATGAAGTGTTTGTCTTAAAATTTTCAAAACTGTAGTTTTTTGTTTACTTTGTGAGTACAAGATGGTATTTCTGAGTCTTTAGTTACCCAGATCTCAATCAGAGAGCTGGTAAGAAGGAAACTAAGAGATGCTCACAACCCCAGTTTTTGCTTTTGGAACACTTATTTGAGGCTCTGCCTCTACTATAAACACAACAAACTATTCAAAATTTTATCTGGCTTCTCAGCTGAAGAATGCAAAGGTAACACAGAGCATCTTTTTTCGCCAGTATCAAAATTAGGGATGTTTTCTGCTCTGGACTATCAACTGCCTATAACCCTTTGAGAAAACATGCTGTAAGAAAGGAGAAATTGATGCTGAGATTTCCCCTATAGCAGAATTTTCACACCTTCAGCACATGCTGGACTTTCCTGTGCTTTCTTAAAAGTGATCAAGGAATTACACATCTTCCAATGGAAGGGCTCGGTGCCCCCAATTCCCTTGCTGCTGGAAGGTATTTCAAGATTAGACATCACTGAATGAACAACCAAAGAATGGGCACTTCCAAACTGCCTTTCCATTTAAGGCTGAACTTCTGAGATTGTTTCATTCACTTTCTTATTTGTTATTCGTTTGAGTGAGCATCCCTGGAGGGATTTAAAAGCCATGTGGATCTGGCACTTGGGGACACAGCTTAGTGCTGGGCTAGGCAGCACTGGGGGAATGGTTGGACCGGACAATTCCCAACAGGTCTTTCCCAACCTAAATCATTCTGTGACTCTAAAAAAGTAGTATCTGCTCCCAAACTTAACTCCAGCTTGCATGAACGTGAAGTTAGACTGTTTTCACATGTGCAAGAAAGAAAAGTGTCAACTTCTACATGAATGTCTCCACGTGTTCATGGCAGAGGTTCATCCACCACGTGCCATCGGTATCACTGCTCCATGAGTGCTGTTTTCCTTGGGAGTACTGGATCCCTTTCCTTAGACACTGCTCAACAGTTGCTATTTTGAATTTATTATTTTACATCCTGTGGGCTTTTTATCCTATCTGGTACCTTCTAGTTAACACTGTATAAACACTTGTATTTTAAGTCTTTGTCTTCAGTCTGTCCTATTTATTCACCACATCTACTCCTTCTCTGCAAGCTGTTCACAATGTTGAGGATGCCTGTTGAGCCTAATGGCATTTCTGGATACTCAAATGTGATTTCTAGATAGATTTCTTTCCTGTTTTGCTGCCTTGCCACACCTGCATCTTGACGGGATAAGATTTGGTCCAAAATATTCAACAGCATGAGGAAAATATAAGTTACTGTATTCTCAAGTGTCTTTATAAGAAATAGTTTTCAATTGTGAGTTCAAACAATGACTACACAAATCTTGTATTGTGCTGCCAAGAGAAACAAGTTACTATTCAATATTTGTTTTTAATATACATATATATAATATGTTACCTATTAATTATCTAGTATAACATATATATTATATATGTATAAAATAAATACAAAATGCTATTAAAAATCCCTTTCCAGGCTCCTATCCCTTGCAGCTTGCAGAGGACTTTGTGCTCAGCCCACTGATGAAGAGCTGCCCCATCACAGAAGGCTCAACACTTCTTGTCCCCAGTCTGGGACAATCCCTTTCCAAGCACTTGCTCCTCATGTTGGGCAGCCACATGCTGGTATAGCACAGCCTGTCCTCCATGCACTCATTCCTCCATGATATTCTACGTTAAAACCAGATAACTGGACACAGAGCTATCTCTGAACACACCAGTTTCCCTTAGACCAAAAATCTTCAGATAATTTTTGCAATCTAGATTTGGGGTTTTTCTTCCCTTCTGAATTTACTCATCATGACTTCCAGCACTCTTCCCCCTGTTCCCGTATCTCCTGCCCCATATCCTTCCCCATGCTCTTATCACACACTGATAGGTTTGACAGGAGATAATGACCTCATCTGATCTTCCATGTGAATTGACAGCAGCTATTTGTTTGCATGTGTGTGTAAATTCTTGCAGATTCCCCGTGTGATCTTTTATCACACCCATGCAATTAGAGGAAGAAGAACTGATTTCTGACAACTTTCTCTTATCAAATCTTTAACTGCTTAGATGATACAGAACACACAGGGAAAAAGATGAAGCATAAGGCTTGGGTGAATGAGAGGGAATAATGCATGCATAAATGGGGTAGTTTTGGGGAAGAGATAAGGATCATACCACACTGGTCACTGTCATCTTCCTAATACACTCATCCTTCACCAAGTATCACAGAATCAGGGAATGGTTTGGGTTGGAAGGGCCCTTAAAAACCATCTTGTTCTGACCCTCCTGCCATGGGCAGGGACATCTTCCACTATCCCAGGTTGCCCCAAGCCCTGTCCAACCTGGCCTTGGACACTTGCAGGGATCCAGGGGCAGCCACAGGTTCTCTGGGCACCCTGTGCCAGGGCCTCACCACACTCTCAGGGAACAATTTCTCCCCAGTATCCCATCTAACCCTACCCTCTGGCAGTGGGACGACATTCCCTTTCGTCCTGTGACTCCATGCCCTTGTCCCAAGTCCCTCTCCAGCTCTCTTGGAGCCCTGCTGGGTACTGGAAGGGCTGTAAGGTCTCCCTGAAGCCTTCTCCTCCTCAGGCTGAACAATCCAAATTCCCTCAGCCCTTCCTCGTAGGAGACACGTTCAATTCCCCTAAGCATACTCATGATCTCCTCTGGACTTCCTCCAACATGCCCAGTATAGTTGCACATGGTGATTTATAGTTGGAATCAGTGATCTTAGATATATTTTCCAAGTTAAAGTATTCTATGATTCTAAATAGACATTTTATCACACCACAGTGGAAACCTGTGGGACACCACAAAGTTCTGATTGAATGTGGGAAGCTTGTCCATCAATCACCAGAATTTGGCTCTCTGTTTCCATCAAAGCCCATTTATACAAAGGGAAGAGTAATTCTTTGGCATAGCCCTTGCAGCTCGGACACCCATCCTTACCTTTTATCCCCATCCTTGGCCATAAGTTATTTCTATTGGCAGTTATAGTTATTATAGTTATCTATAGTTATTTCTATAGG
>VZTR01003745.1:2219863-2224248 GCA_013400775.1 Chaetops frenatus
TCTTCCAGCTGATGTCTGTGCTGCAGAAACCCCTTCCCAACAGCAGGATGCACTTGCACAGCTACATGGAGGCAACAGAACTCAGGCTTTGTAATATATGGAATTGAACATTTTAAGCAGATCCAGTTATACTATTTGAATTAAAGTAGTAAAGAATTACGGACCTTCCCCAGGAAACACTTGAGTGAAGCTCCTACTTTCAACCATGACCCTTTTAAATTAACATGGGTAGGACTCCAAGCATGGCCACCACAGGTTCTTCAGTCTAAGCAGCTGCCTGTACCTCAAGTTAATTTACCCACATATTGTTTACTCACATGCCTTTCAGTGTGATTATGGTTCTCCCAGATAAGTAGAGGCATTTAAATTTTTCATTTCTTTTTAATTTCCAAATGTTTACAGACTCTAGCTTGTTCATTAAACCATTTACTAAAGCCAACACTTGCTCCTCTTTATCAACCTCCTCCACAGTTCTTCAGAGTTTTACTCCATCACAGCTCCTTTCTGGGCTGAGAACAAACCACTCCCTTCCCTCTCTGTCAAAACAAATAACCCTGAAAATGAGAATCATTCACCTCACCCTGCAATGGAGCACTTTTAAATGTAAACAGACCCTTTTTCTTCAAAACCACTACAGAAATACAAACACACACAGACTATGTGATCTTTACTGCAGTTGAGCTCTTGACTAATTGCTTTGAGGATTTTCCTTCAAACCCCTAAATCTCCTTTCCCAAGTGTAGTGCACTGCATTACTACCCCATGTAATGTATATTCTTTGATTTGGCTTGCTCTTCCTTGGAATATAATTTTTGTTTTATCAAAACATTGATATCATGCCACTGACTAAATTGCCTTTGAGATCCACCTTTCTTCCTACTGCTCACCATCACTTTTTGGAGCTGCTCTGGAGATACAACCACAAAAAGTTTAATCACATTAAAAATCTTCATCCAAATCCACTACCTGTGTTCCAAACACGCCAGGTTCCCAAATAAGCTTGAATTAAACCATTCCCACTTCACCACCTTAGTCAACCTCAGATTCTCTGAAGTACAAATTTGGTATGGCTGAATTCCATACACAGAATCTTACAGTCAAGGAATGGTTTGGGTTGGAAAGGACCTTAAAAACCATCTCATTCCCCCCTCTGCCATGGGCAGGGACACCTTCCACAGTCCCAGGCTCCTCCAAGCCCTGTCCAACCTGGCCTTGGGCACTGCCAGGGATCCAGGGGCAGCCACAGCTTCTCTGGGCACCCTGTGCCAGGGCCTCCCCACCCTCACAGGGAATGATTCCTTCCCAATATCCCATATAATCCTGCCCTCTGCCAGTTGAAGCCATTCCCCCTTGTCCTGTCCCTCCACCCCTTGTCCTAAATCCCTCTCCAGCTCTCCTGGAGCCCCTTTAGGCAATGGAAAGGGGTCTAAGGTCTCTGTGAAGCCTTCTGTTCTCCAGGCTGAACAATTCTAATTCCCTCAGCCCTTGGTCATAGACCTAAAACTGACTGGTTGTGGCTCCTCTGAAGCAGACATAGCCTCGTCAGAATGTACTTTTAAATATTTACACATGGGAAAAGCTGAAGGAGAAACAGGTTTCTCCTGCATTAGGCATTTTCCCTAAACCACCAAGTTGTGATTGCATTGAAAGGACTGATTTACCAACCCAAATTTAACTAAGATACTTTGAAAAATCACTGCTGTTAAGACAAATTGCTTGAGGTGTGAGAGGTCAGGCTACCTAGGCAGGCTGTATCCCCCTGCCTGTCTTTAATCTCCTGGCCAACCATCCACACACTGCACCACTTCTGTTTCTGAACAGGTTTCCTCCTAAGTTTTCAACCCTTATAAATCTGATCCGTCATTTCAGAATTCCTAATAATATTAGATAAAACTCCACCGATTTCTCTCTGGAATATACTCTTTAGTATCTTTTATTTAAGACATGTGTGTGCAATCAATTCCATGGTATTTACTTGTATTACACACACAGTATTCATCATCTTGACAATTTTTAAAAGTTTTAGAACACCATTTCACTTAACAGTTTGGGAAAAAAAAAAAAGAGAGAGAGAGAGAGATTTATTTGATGGTTAACTTTGGAACAAGTTATCTGCATTAACTTCCATTGTTTTGGCATAAAGTAGTTCTGTATATTTTACTAACAACAGTGGAGACATGATAAAAGATGTAGGCAGAGAGCCATAAACAGCTCTTGCTGCAATCCATGGTGTTCGTGGAAAGGCATTAATTTCTGGACTTTGATTGGAAGACGTCTCTGTGCTCAGCCCCTTGGATTTTGCTAAATACAACCACGAATAAAACCTTGTACCTGAAGAGAACAATTTCTACAGCAGAAAGGCCATTGTAAATCATGTGTAGTATAAACTTGTCCACATGATTGGAATGATATAATGGATATTGGAGTCCCTAACCACCAGCTAATGTTCTTTATGACACTTAAATAAATGACCTGAAAATAAACTAATAACAACACAAAGCCATCTAAACCTGTTCATGTGCATTTCCCAGAAGCATGCTGGGAAAAGACAATGTCTAGTTAGTGCATTTTTCGTGTTTACATTTTCTCCAGAACATTTTTGCTCCTCCAGACTCACATTAATTCTTCTTTTCTGCCACCTTCCAGAGGTATCTCTCCATCCAGTATCTGCTCAGATCTCAGTCATTTAAAACATCAAGAGACTGCGGGATTTCTACATCACCATGATGGTTATGGCTGGAGCAGGAGCAGACACAGGCTTGAAAAGACTAGATATAAGAAAAAATGTTTTAAATTTTTATCTTCTTTATCATTAAGGTGGTGAAACACTACATAGGGAGCCCAGGGAAGCTGTGGTTGCCCCACCTCTGGAAGTGTCCAAGGCCAGGTTGGACAAGGCTTGGAGCACCCTGGGATAGTGGAAAGTGTCCCTGCCCATGGCAGAGGGCTGGAATGAAATGATCTCTAAGGTCCCTTCCAACCCAAACCACGCCATGATTCTATAAAACCACCTAGAGAGCTACCACAGCAGAGAAGTGGGGTTTTATTTTTGAGGAGGAGACACCATTTTTCTCAATCTTAGTTACAAAACACACCAGTCATGCAAGAAAAATGCCACAACATTGTATTTTAAATACGGGAGAAGCATTTTATTATTATTACTAACTTGTTGTAGTGAACTCTTGCAAATGTGAAACTTTCCAGAAAAACAATTATCATCAAAGCTTACAAATATTAACACTTTTAACAGATTCCACAAGGTACTTATATTCCCTTATATTTAAAAAAAACATGGAAAATGTTTTACTTTTATGCATAACTCATATATATTTAAACACTGAAAGTTCAGAACAAACAGTGAGGACTTAGATATCTAATTTTAGCATTGCAACTTGTTTTCAAATTTCTTTTACTTATTTAGATTTTTGAGAGTCTCCAACACATTGAACAGTCAATTTTAGAACATTATGAAGGCCCCACAAAGAGTAAGCCTTGAAAACTTTCTCTTTTTACTGGGTCTAGATGTTTAGTTAAAAAGATGGGTTAAATATTAAACTAAGTTCATATGTAATAAAAATTCAATATCCTGAAATTCAGAGTTTCAATCTAAATATTTGCTACTGTGAGTAACAGATTTTTTCAACTCACAATCTATATATTATATATTTTCTTTTAATTTATGCCATGAAACCCTGCTCTGAAGAAATCCATGTACTTTTCCTTGAAACAGACATGAGTTTTACCCACACATGTTTCTTTTTTGTAATATGCTGCCATGTTCCACCGTATGTGTTTATTCACCACACTTTATTTGCCCTGATTAAAGTTGTTAATGGGGATTGGTTTCTTTTCCAAGGCACCAAGAGTCACTTTGTGCACCATTTTACTAAAAACAACAACAAAAAAAGGATGGAAGGGCCATGATGTCACAGCTCAATGAATAGAAACCACATTAGAAAGATGAACTGGAGTGCTGGTTTAGGTTAGACCAAATTACACAACTGCTTCAAGAGATTGAAAGGATGGATGGAACAAATAAATAAATAAATAAATATTAATAAAAATTGGTCCTTCTGTAAATGTAGTTACATTTGGGTGCAAAGTTAAGAGTTCTGAAAGTGCAATGGATTTATTTTTTTTTAATTTAATATGGCTGTTATGAGTTTTAAAATAATAGAATTATGGATAGTCTGAGTGAGAAGGGACTTTAAGGATTATCCCATTCCAACACCCCTGCCATGGGCAGGGACACCTTGCACTAGACCAGGTTGCTCCTGCCATGCACAGGTATTACTGACCAAGCACTGTATAAATACCAAAGTTGCTTTTTTCAAAACTCAAGAACTTTGCTGATTCTATTCTAAGAAATAAATAAATTTTAAAAA
>VZTR01003746.1:0-12723 GCA_013400775.1 Chaetops frenatus
GGCTCTAAGGAAACATTGAGTGTCCACTGAACATACCTCTCTGGGCCCTTGGGAAAAGGCATTTTGCCAGCTCACAGCTTGTGGGATCAGCAGCCAGCTTCAAGCAGGTCCAGCTCAGACTCATTCCCGATAAACCACATGGTCTCAGAAGCTTCCAAAGGCTGGCAGAGACCAAACTGGAGACAGCAGATGATGCCAGTGCCTGTGGCCCAGACCCCACAGGGCTCAGTTCCATTTGTAGGCAACCTTCACCTCCGATGGTCAGGCCCAAGCCCCTCATGCCAGACACTGACGCTGGCACCTCTCACTGCCTGCAGGAGCGGAAGTGTGAAAACGTCTCACGGAAAGCATCTGATCTAATGAACTCTAATTTTTCTCATGTTAAGCAGCATCCTAGAATGAAAGAAGCTCTGACCTCCACAGACCGAAAGCTTTTCATTCAAGGTTGTTTTTCCTGCCATCAAATACTCTCAACACAGTGATTTTGCTGAGCCGTGCCCTGCTGGGCCGCACGGGTTCGATGGGAGCTCCCTCGGTGTGGCCATTGCCCCGCGGGGCCGGGCCCGCTCTGCAGCGCTGCAGGAGCCGCTCCCAGCGGCCGGCACAGCGCAGGCCCCGCTCGCTGTGGAGCAACGCTGCTCTCTGCTGGGGAGCCGGGGCTGGGCAGGCCCTGAGCCCGCTTCGCTTCTGGGCAGAGAGCGGCGCGCCTGGGCTGCCGTCAACCCCGGCGGTCTCTGCCGCGGCAAGGAACGCTTGTGTCTAAGCGGCAGCGGGCACGGCAGTCATGCAGAGGCACCTGCATGGACAATCCCCGTCCAGCCACTGCAGGGAGAGAGCAAAAGCAGATCTCAGCATGTAGAAATAGTCACCCTTTAACAAGCTCCATTGTGCTGCTGGTTTGCCTCCCTTACATCTACACACACAGGCGACAAACCCTGCAATCCTCCTTGCCTGCCTTGTGGGCTTTGTTCACTTGTCCTCGAAGTCTTTGTCTCCTCTTGGCTTCCAGAATAAGCAGGACCAAGTCTCTGGTCACCTAAAAGCAGAGTCCTGTTTGATCTGTGTTATGACAAATAATTGGTTTGACTTTAAGGCTTTTAAATAACTGGTGTCTTCAAGGCATAAATGTGGGTTCAGTGATAAAATTATTCAAGAAAATCATGTGCAAGCAGTTCAGGCAGGTGGTGTGAAAAACAAGCTGTTCATGGTGTTCTCACTTAAGTACTACTTCTGTCTTCCTGATCAATAGCAAGAGTGTGTTCTCTTCTGGGGGCTGGCAGAGGTCAGCTCTCAGGGGTTATGGTCAGGGCCAGGGTGAAGTCAGGGGTCAGGTGCCATGGGGACAGATACTGCATTGAGGTCAAAATAATGTGTCAGGTCAAAAGTCAGGTGTTTGGGTCAAGGGTCACTGCTCACTGGTCAGGAATCAAAGGTTAGGGGTCAAGGGTTATGGGTCTGTGGCAGTGGTTTTGGTTTGGTGTCTAAGGTCATAGGTCAATGGCAAAGGTGGGGGCAGGTACAAAGCGAGGTCGTTGGGGACAATTGTAACAGTCTGGGGTCAGGTGTCAGACTGGGGTTTAAGGGTCATGGGCTAGGGGTCAACATCAGAGGTCCTGACCTCAGGTGTTGGCACCTGGGGACACGGGTCACAGGTCAAAATCAAAGCTCAGGGTCTGGGGTCAGAGGTCAGGTGCTATGGTCTGAGGTTAGGGAGGTTATGCTTTTGAGTAGGAGCTTAAACACCTGTTCTGATGGGTTTTCTGTCTGGCAAAACAGAAATTGTGTTGTGCAAACTGTAGGCAATCATAGCAAGACTTCTCCACTTTGACCGACACTTGCAGAATTTTTTAGCTTGGAAAAATGCTCAGAAGAAAGTTCAACACCTACTGAACTACATCAAAGAGACCTCTAAACTAGCAGTGAGAGAAAGGGCTTAGCAGTCTATCCTGGTTTCCATTTAAGTCAATGGAAGGACTCACAAGGTAATCACTGAGAAATGGCAAGAAGCTGAAATACTTAAACATGGCCAGGGACTCTCAGCAGAAAACCTTGGCTTTGAGACAGACTTCTCTGGCATGTCAGTAACATATCTCCTTTGGGATAGCCATACCATGGTGCAGAGATCTCATCTATCTCACACTCCATGTGGGAGATCTGTTTACTCCTCTCTCCCTCCATACACATGGTGTTGTTCTTGATGAGCCCAGAGCATTAGGGAGTCCCACACCATTCCACCAAACGTTTGTGCCTTCCCTGCTCCTGTCTTGTTCCCTTGACCTTGTACAGATGGGGAGTCGGCTCTCTCTTGCCCTTCACAGTGAGACTCTGCACCATTACAGGCTGATGATGGGAAATAACACTTTGGTGGTCGCTGCCTTAGGAGGCAAAATTCACTGCATGTTTGACAAAAGCTGCTGGAGCCAATTTTAAGAATGAAGCTTTTAATCATGCTTCTCCACTCTGTTCCCCTGTGATTAATCAAAGGAGACTCGGGCTTTCTCTTTGCCATAGCTCCAGACAAAAGACTTGGAAATTTCCATCCATCTGCCCTTGGAAAGGGTGGAAACTGCCATCTTTGAAAGGGGTTAACAGCATCTCAAGCCCACAGTCCAGCAGAACGTTGGAAAGCTTTGCCAAATCCTTGCAGGACGGCTGAAACACAAGCTCTCCCAGGGAAGCATTTTTACTGCATCTCTTCATGTCAAATAAAGCACACCTCTGGCTAAGCTTGTGATTCGGTATTTTTAATAAGAGAAGATATTCTACCCCTGCTGAGGCAATCAGGATTGGGCTTTTTGGAACAGACTGCCAGTAAAAGGATGGGAGATATTAATGGAATCCTCTCCAGGACAACAATGGGGAAAACTTCATCAGAGGGAGAATTCTGGCAAATCTGGGAAAGGGAATGGGAGTCAGTAACTTGGGTGGTGGAAGTGTCAGTCTTAGCCTAGAAATTGCCATGGGATGAGATTGGAATGACAAATTAGGCAAATCTATTTAACTGGGTCTGAGAGATTATTTTTTTCCCCCCTGACTTGCTCATTCAGTTCCTGAGATGATTCTTGTCACCTCACCCAAAAGTGGAGAAGAAGGGAGTGCCAGGAAAGCAGGAGCTGTGGTATGGGATCTTGAGATCCAGAAAACCCTGAAAGTCTTACATCACCCCTCTTTTATTTGTCCTCCTGAGATCTTCTGGGAACTTCAAGTAGGCTAATTGAACTGGCCTTATTCCCAAACCAAAACAGACTCCCTGAACAGATATTGCATTAAGTCTCCTATTTCTCTCCCAGCCATGTCTCCTTTCCCTCAGTAAGTTCTTGAACTGATCTTAAAGATAGACCTCCATTTTGTAATTATTTTTGAGCTTCTCCAGTTGTGAGATTTTAAAGTAGAAATGGTCTGGTGTCAGTAGTACAAAGGAGATTCAAGAGCTACTGGATCCAGGCATGCTTTAGGTTGTATCTGCCTGGAATGGGTGGAAAGAAGAGGGTGGTGTGCAGGAAGATGTGGAAGGGCTGATGAGATGGGTGTGTATTCCCAAATCAGGGTCATTGATTCCATTCTGAGAAAAGGGGCTACTGTGGAAAGGGGAAAGCTGTTCCAGCATGGGATGCAAATATATTTTGTGGATAGCTGCTGGAATATGCTCAGAGGTTAGATTGAAGCAGCGGTTTAGGCTGAAAGGCTAGTGGTCATTTTTCATCCTAAAAAACCTGCTTGAAGGTCTTCAACTGGTCACCAGTTCTGCCTTCTCCTCCTCTAGTCTTGGATCCTCTGGATTCAAGACAAAAAGAAGCACCAGTACCTCAAAGTGCAATGCTGATGCATGGGGTGTGGAAACACTTTGTACAGGGAGAGCATTTGCCCATCTGGTCCTGAAAATCCACTCCATGAAGGCTGGGCTTCTGGGTATAAATAAGCTGTACATGAACCTTAGGGGCAAAATGACAGCTCTTCCACAAAAAAAAAAAAAAAAAAAAAAAAAANNAAAAAAAAAAAAAAAAAAAAAAAGTGCCACAGGCCAGCAAGTCTCCCAGAACTTTTGAGAGAAATCTTAGGGATTCTTGAGGTCATGCCTAAAAGCTTCTGATTTTGCGAAGACATTGTAGGAACTAGATACGCACCAGAACATGGAAGTGCACTGGCTGTGGCCCCATTCCCCCAGGAATCTCTACTGCTACAGCCACACTGGAGGAGGCACAATGCCACTGGGTCCTTGGGAAGTTGAATGAGCTTTGCCATGAACAGAGCCTGTAAAATAAGCTGAAAACATTCCCAGTTATGTCAATCCCTTTGCAACAGTTTTTCCCTTTTTTTTTGTACAGTATTTTAACAGAATTGGAAAGATTGCAAAATTCCCTCTCAAATGCATTTTTCATGACCGTGTGAAAAAAGGTTACTATGGTGTTCCTTTTTTTATAGTAATGAGGATACTAATAAAGCCTGCCTGTCTCAAAGGAGCACAGTGATCATCAGGCTCATTATTCAGAGAAAGACAATAGCAATATTAATGAGGCTCAAACATCTGTCAAATTAATCTGTAGTTTTGAGTTTAGGGAACAAAGGCAGGATTTAGATTTTCTAGCTGTGATTTCCCATTTCTGTCAAGATCTGAGTGGCTGTGAGTGGCTATCAAGAGATTAATTTCTATTTTTCCGCTGTTTATACAACCATAATAATGAGGGACCTCAGAAAGCTGATACAGCAGATCTTTAGAGAAAACTCTCCTTTATCTTGCCAGTGTGGACTGGGAAACTGGGAGTAGCTCAAACAGCAGAAGGTACAGCAGAAACAAGGGAACTTACTCCATGGACATTTCATGGACATGCACTAGTATGTGGTAAAACCTCACATGTATTCAAATTGAAGGGATATCCCCTCTTCCTTTCCTAGAAACAGAGAGTCTCTCTTGCCATGGTATCAGGGCTGTCACTCTGTCCTCTTGCCAGCACTCAGATCATTGCAAGGGGAGAAGAAGAGCCTGGGACTCATTGCACAGTGTTTGAGGCAAAATCAGAATGTTGAGGAGGGAGCCGTGCATGCTGAGGTGCTTTTTGCACCCCTCACTCTCCAAGGTTCTCTTCTCTTCCCCATGTTTATGTGAGTCTCCATCCTGAAGGAAGGGAGGATCGAGTCATCTGCAGGGCCAGGAGAGGCTGCTGCAATGCACATTAGCACTGCCCAGAGTAGCCTGGGACACCTGGAGCTGAGTGGATGCTCCTGTGATCCCCCAGCAGTCTCTTCTCACAGCCTCCTGGTGAGCAAGCTGCCTGTGCAGTAAAGGGATGTCTGAATCCTGTCCCATGTGAGAATTTAGGGGGAGATGGTTTGGAAATGGGTTGTGTGCATGGAGCAGGTCCCGTGCTTTGCAGGGCAGATTTGTGGCTGCCCTCTGTTTGCTCTTTCCTGGGCAGGGTCTGCTGGATGTAGGGAGCAGCAGGGGTCAGGCATCCTTTGGGAGAGGGGAAAGTGATCATGGGTGGGCTATGGGCAGTGCCTGGTGCAAGCAGTAACCTGCTCTAGCCAGCACACACTAAGCTGGAGCTGCAATCCCTGTGGTCTTTGGAGAGCTCTCTCTTCTGCCTGGGTAAAAATAATGGGTTTACTTTAAGCTCCACGTTTAGAAAAGAGGCCTTGAACAGTCAAGGAGTTTGGGGAAGATAAGAAATCAATGGGCAGCTTCTCACTGTATGAAAGATGCTTCCCTGTCCAATCCTTCTCTCCTCCAGTGTTTTAACAGCAGTGTGCAATAAATCAACAAGCCTTTGAAAACTGTCCCGTTGCTGGTAGGCATGAATCCACAAACAGTGAGAACAGTGCCTGTTCCAATAACCAGCAGTAAGGATGTCCACACTGGAATTTCTCTGTGTTCAGCACTGGCGGAATCAACCGTGAGTGCTCCAGTTCTTCCAGCTTGTGCCAATAACCTTCTCGGCAGCACTTGAGGGATGCTTCAATGTAAGGCCAGTTGTGGTAACTGTCAGTGTTGCATCTGCCTCTTTTTCAGCCCTACTCCTACTTTGGTTCATCTAGCAATGCCTTTGGAGTGCAGTAAATAACTCCAGTCCACAAGAGCCTTTTGTATATATAAGGAATTAGGTTAAAAATTGTCAACTAATTGTCCAAACTAATTAAAAACAACATAAATACAATCTAATATTCATAGGAGATGGACAACTGCAGTATTTACAATCAGCTACAGGATCATCAATGAAAAATAAATTAACCCTCTTTCTTAGTTTTTAAGTGCTTTTGTCCACTGAGATCATGTGCTCTACTTCACTATGATTTGCCGAAGGAGACATCATTTTTACACATTTCCCAGCTCTAGGAACAGTTTAAATGTAATCATCCTAACAAGCCAAAAGGCATAAAGATAACTCCTGGCTTGCTGAGCTGTTGCGAGAAATGAGTAGCCTTGCTTCTGCTTGGCAGTCAGCACAGTTGTTATGTTAACCTCCTTTTTAGCACATGCCCAGCTCCAATTTTACCCTGCTAATGGCATTAAAAGTTGCATGTTTACCATATTTTTCTTCACAGGAATTGTTTTTCCAAACACCCATTTCACAACCAGAATGAGTGAATCCACCCCTGCTATTGATCCTATGATTCAATTACAAAACCAGCTAAATAAGGATCCATTAAGTTTGCAGTGCCAAGTGATCACCTTACAGCAATGTTTACATGATTTTCTTGGAATTAAATCCTGAGTGTTTCTGAAAATTTTGTCACAAAAAAGGAGTTGTGCCCTGGATCCACACTTCATAAAGCAGGATCTGGCTTTGCATAACTTTCCTAAATAGCTTTAATGTATCTTGAAATAGGAACTAAATAAACCTACTTGTAGGTAGAGGCATTTTCAGGAAAATTCGAACCAGGACAGCAGTGTTTTGGCTACATTTTGAAATATTTAAATATTTTGCTGCTATAGTAACAATGTTTGGGCCAAGATGATCCAAGGATATAAATAAGGTAAAGTTTGTAGGAAGGGACATTGAAAAGAAGGGACATCCTCAACAAGAAGTTTGTACTGCTATCAGGTGACACAGCCTAACATCCCTCTGCCCTAAATCATATTGTCTTCCACGTCACCCTAAAAAGGATCATCTGTGACTGGCTTTTTTCTGCTATAAGTCTGTACCAAAAGGAAGTTGCATTCAAGTGCCTAGAGCCCTAAGAAAAAGTGAAAGTCACGTTCCCAGTCAAAGTATCTATTTTCAGTGTCGGGCACACAGATGGCACTTCATTCCAAGCATAACATGTTTTGTTTTCTCCATCCATGTTATTTCATTTTAGCAGAAGTCAGGCTTTTTATTTCCCACTCCTGTGACATCCAAGTAACTGGTAGTTGGCATCTACATGCCACATAGCTGTGTGGTACAATTCAAGAGCTTTTTTTAATGGTCCAAGATCATGATTCATCTCAAGGAGTTGGCTGTGTACAGTCAGCCAAGCACACCAGAGGAACTGGACACGTACAGCTGTCATGCACAGGGAATTTCTAGCTACCTGCACGATTAAGGCAGATACAAAGGTTTCATCATTTGGTCACTTAACAATCTGAGGATCAAAAGGGAAGACAGAGTTTCCAAAGATGTCTTTTTTGTCCTCCTTTGTCCACAACCTACAAAAATAACCAGGGAGCACAGTTCTTAGGGAATTGTAAGGAAGTCTCTGCCCTTGTGCCACTAAGGGGCAGATCCACACAGAAAATACTTTTGTGAAGCTTGTTACCAGTGAGTTTTGATATGTCTCCCTCCGTCTGTGTCCTTCAGAGATCCTTAGACACCTAGAAACCGAACTGGATCATGAGCTCTTTGGTGTCATCTATCTTGCTAATCGCTGTGGTGAGGTGTCCTCACGCTCGCTCCCCGCGGCGGCTCTACAGTTGCTTGTTTTCTGTGTGACCTTCTTAGATCTGTCCCACAATCCTCCAGGCTGATTCCCACGGGGCTTCCAAGTAAACACCAGGAATGGGCACAGTGATTTATGGCGTGCTGCTGCGATTCCAGCACTACTGGCAAGTGACTAAGCAAGATTGCTTCAGAGGGAGATCAGAGGCAGGGAAGGGGAATAGGCTCATGACCCTTGGGCAACGTGTTGTGACCTGTGCTTTAAGACCTTCTGGCTTAAAATACCACTGGAAAGTACAAGGTCTTAGTAGATACGTTAGAAGAGATAGAAGACAGTATCATGTTGGCAGCAAGGAAAGCAAACATTATCTCACACTGGAAAACACACTGAAA
Source organism: Chaetops frenatus (assembly GCA_013400775.1). Taxonomy (NCBI): domain Eukaryota; kingdom Metazoa; phylum Chordata; class Aves; order Passeriformes; family Picathartidae; genus Chaetops; species Chaetops frenatus. The sequence goes on from VZTR01003746.1 coordinate 8,247, forward strand.
AGAGATAATACAACACCTACATGCACTCTAGCTTTTGCTTCTTGAATCTGTCTTCAGTAATTCTGTTGATCTGAGTGAGCTTTGGAACAGGTTCTTTGATAAGAAAATGAATCCCCAGAGCTCAAGGGGAAAGAGAAGGAAGTATTAGGACACATTACATTCTGAAAAGTTCGAATACTGGGGGTGGGCAGGGGAAATGAAATTCTGCTGTGATAGCAAACTAGAGATGAGGTTTCTCTAGAATGGAAGCCCCAGTTCCTTAATTGCATATGTCATTCTGAACTTTGTTATTGTCTGTGTCTGGCTTTGAACTGTACGGCCCAGGGGAATTTCCATTTGCAGGGACCCAATCGTTTCAGTGNAGGTTTGGCATTAAAGACTATAATGGATCTATTTCTTGTTTTACCTTCTACAATCCTGTGTATTTTAAATGAGGAATCCAAGGGGAAAAAATATCAGGGACCCCACAGATGATCACAATTTCTCTGTGCTGGCTAAAGGAAGCTTTGGTTCTTACAATCAAATGCAATGGTCTCAAGCTGGCTTGATGCATCACAAATTTCTTTTGGAATTCCAGAGGCAGTATTACAATGACATTAATACCGTTTTGTGGTTTTGGTTTTATATTTTTGTATTATCATCAGAGCAGTTTGCTAGAAATAGGACAAAAGTTCTTTGGACTGTGAAAGACTGAATTAATCTTCCTTCTGTTTACCTCTTAAAAGACTGTAGCATTCATATCCAATTATGTAGTGTTAAAGTTCTTCTGTAATTAGTTTGTAATTTACTTTTGGGTTTCTAATGCCTGTGTTTTAAATTATTTTCTGTCTCACAGAATTTGCAAGTCTGCCATAGCTCTCTAGGCATAGCTAATAAGCAAATTTCAAAGAGCCATGAGAAACTCTGGAAATACACAGAAGTATACCATGAATAGTAATTGAATTGACATAAACCAGACAGATGATAAGATTTTTTTTTCTTGCAATGTATCTTCTTTGCATAGCTAAGTGAGGATGTCTCCAGCAGTTTTTATCATGTTTTGTATTTCATAGGGTACCTCATTTTTTGGCCTCTCACCAACTTAATAGAGGTTGAATTTTTCCATATATTAATATATAGAAATTGAACAGAGGTAAAAATGTACAAATGAGCAATTATTCATGTTTCCTCAGCTATGAAGAAAAGCTCTGGTTACCTTCTGTGCAGAGAGGCTTATTTAGAGTAATTCTTTCTTGAAATGGAGCATCTGCATTGTGAGTATGACCTAATTTGAAGCTCACCTAAATTGAGGAATGATTCCATCCATCCACTAACACAGAGTTTAAACCAGCAGCCTCCACACCCTCTACTTTCCATTTCCCTCCTACCCTTATGCTGGATTTTCTCTTTGTGAAATCACCATTTCTGGTGTCCCCAAAGCAACGTTGATTGCCTTTCTGCTGGGTCTGCTTAACTCCAGCACTGGTTACCTAGGCAGAACATTGTGCTAAACAGGAACTCAAGTGACAGGATCAGTGTAGTTTCTTTGAATTTTGAACTTAAAAATATTCACTTTACAGTATTTGCTCATCAGAAAAATCACATCTCTGGAAGCCTAAGAACCTAGTAATTAATCCTAATTTGAGATATGCTTCTGATTTTTTATTTGAGGTTTCCAGACCTAGCCATGTTTAGCTGCATTTTATTAGAAATGCCATTACTCAGAAAATTAGAAAACACATTTTCTTGATGCATTTGATACTCATGATGAGCAAGAAAAATCTGTCTCATTCCCTGTACATTTTTAGATGACAGTTTCGGATCACCATGTGCAGTGGGCCAAACTGGTTATATTAAACACAGAGGAAAATAACATTAAGATGTATTTTTCAGCTACATGACAGCAAGAAATACCTTCAAAGAACCCTTCCTGGGGTTTCTGGTTTTATCAGGGTATTTGGTCTCTCTGGTTCAGTGCCTAGTAAAAATAGTCCAGCTTTAATAAAGCCCAGATGTTGACATATTCACTCACCTTCATCAGTGCATGGATGCATTTCATACTGAATTTCACCTAAGGAATTTTAGACTTTACAGATAAAAATCAAAAACACTTCTTGCTTCCCATTGGGATCATTGCTGTTTTTTCAGATCAAAGATGCCCCATCAACATAATGACTTGAGATGGAAAGTTGTGATTTTTTTAAATGTACTAATGGAAAGATTAATGTGGCTTAGGTATGGCAAGTTTAGCACCTTTGTCCCTTAACCTTGTTTAGTGCTTATGCCATTAGACCATATTTTTGCAATTCTGTCCTTAAATCCTTCTTTGTCCTTTGCTATCAGCAAGGGTAGTCATCTCTAATAAGGTTAGGATTCAGTTTCAATATAATTAAATATATTTTCTGGCTGAATACATTCCAAGCATTCCTTGGAAATATTTCCTTTTTCATGTTGAGAAGGCCCAGTACATTTAAATTTCAAACAGTACCATTAGTGTGCAATCCAGTACTTTCTTTCTAATGATACATCAGATCTGGAAATTCCCCAGCCAGTTCAAGACAGGCAAAGGGGCAAGTGTTCAAAGTAGCAAGCTGGAGGTACACCCTCAAAATCCATGTAATGGTTAGCAGATTTTTATACTTCAGTCTGAAAATTTATCCCTTTCATAGTGAGTATACTCTGTAGACCATAGTAGATTGTTAGCATTGATTTAAAAGAAATCCTTCTCCAAAAGCTTACCTACCTTAAGAAGGAAGAATGGTTTTGTGTGGTTATTTTAATGTACAGCTCTGTGAGGAATAGCTGGAAAGATAAAGAGAAATTATCCATTTCTGAAATAATGAGAGATTTGGATGTTTTACTCTCTGTTCTATTAATCCTTTGCAATCTTTACAGATTGAATTAGACGGAATGCCCATGAGACAGTGGAACAAAGGAATAAATACGTTAATGACTTAAGTGTGTAGACATGGTAGGTCAACCAAAAGAATAAAGCAGATACTGAGATTTTTTTTCACAAAAGTAAATTTAAAAAAAAAGTGTGTGTGTGTGTGTGTGTGTGAAAGGAACACTGGTGGAAAGAGTGTTCTGTTCTGGTTTACCTGTGGACAGAGTGGTTTTGAATGAGGCCACAGCTGCAGCACTGATGTTATCACTACCATTTATCACTGGAGCATATGACAACTTTGCTTATTTTCATTCTTTATTGCTGTTTTTACAAAATTAGCAGGCTCTACTGACTATGTCTTGGCTCTTTACAAAATATGTTATGTTCTGTGCAGTATTAGGTTTGTAGTGCAAGAGACCACAGAGCCACCAGTGTTCAGGAAACTTTATCATCTGAACATGGTAATTTTCTTTCTCCCATGCACATTTATCATGGAGACCACAAAGGATCCAGAGAGTCTTAAGCAGATACAGATTCATTTTTTAAAAGCAGTTCTCTTCGTCTTTCAGAATTTTGCTGATTAGGAGAAAAGATTAGTATTTCCACAATGAGCTCAGAGTTGACTTTACTAAATTAAATTGAGAATGTATAATTAAGTAGAGTCTTTATAGGGCACAATGTTGCATGGGCTTCTCTATATATAACAAGACAGGTAGACCCTAGTGCTAGATGCAAGACTCAAGTTACCTTCACNACAGATACAGATTCTTTTTTTTAAAAGCAGTTATCTTCTTCTTTCACATTTTTGCTGACTAGAAGAAAAGATTAGTAGTTCCACAATGAGCTCAGAGTTTACTTTACTAAATTAAATTGAAAATGTATAATTAAGTAGAGTCTTCATAGGGCACAATGTTACATGGGTTTCTCTATATAAGAAGACAGGTAGACCCTAGTGCTAAATGCAAGACTCAAGTTACCTTCACTGTACCAATGCTTGACCAATGCAATTTCCTTAAAATAGAGACAGATATTGTCATTTTCAGACATTGGTTTCTAGCTTGTGCTTCCTCTAATTTTTCTTTTGTAGGTTGAAATACAAAATAAAACAAAACAAAGATCTTAGCCTTCAAACCATTGACGTACAAGGGTCTGACACAACTTCCCGTTAATGGAGTTCTTTGGGATCGGTCTATAAGTGTGGTATTTTGTTTGGTTTACTTAGTATAAATTTTTTCTGCACGTCAGTGAGGTCTTACCACTGCTATGGTATTGCTTCAGCAGAACCAAGAAAGCATTTGGATAGCATATTTTTAATAGCATGCAGCATTGACTTCAAGTATATTCAAGTAGCAATAGTAATGACAAATAGTGAAGGCCATTATCCAGGCTATTAAATTCAAATAAATTAAAAGAGTAATAAAAAACCCTACAGATCACATGATCTTAGAAGATAGAGTTGTGAGTGCCCTTGAAAGGTCTCCTTACTCATCTCTCCACCTGTGGCATGACCAAGCTCTTCTCAAAACCTGTGCAGAAAAATACTCCCCACTTTTTCTGGCAGTCAGTTCCAAGGCTTTGCTACCTTTCCATGAGAGAACCCATGCCAAGAGT